>JAXGGA010005063.1:0-81636 GCA_038373865.1 Uloborus plumipes
CTCACGACGAAAATTTGAGACTGCGAAAATCTTGTTTACAACTCCTCCAAAATTCTATCGCGAAGGAACAAACAGACGCAGGGGAGAATGCAGCAAAATAGGGGGACATTGTTAGTGAACATAGGAAAGCAAAAGTTTTGGGGGTTGTTTACTGGAATATAAAATCTCAGACGTCAGATGGGTTGGCAGTGGGCCAAATCTTTTCGGTATTTTCCCCAGTTATGTTTCTTTATTTTGACCACATTTGGTGAGTTATCGCTCTACAGGCGGCACTGTTCCCTTTGTTTGCTTGGCGGTATTTTTGCAGAATAACAAATGAATTCCTATTATCAGGGAAAAAGAAAAGCCTAATTTATTTTGTTTAGTAGCCATAAGTTTTGCTTGGATCGTAGATGTAGAGCAAAGCAAATAACTCGGTAGAATTAAGTAGCTCCTTTGATCATTTTGCATGGAAAAAAATATTTGTTTTGGTTCAATTGGGCAGAATAATTTATTCTACTGGGAGGGGAAAATATTCAGTTATTGCAAAGAGCTTCATTAAAAGTAATTTATTAGTAAGCTTAAATATTTATTCAAAATGGAGTCAAGATTTAATTTGTTAAAACCAATCACAAAAATGATATATTTCACTTCTTCTTGTTTGAATAAATCATAAGATAAATTTGAAATGCAAATTTTTCATCGCAATTAAACGGCACTTTTTAGAACTAGTTTGATTTTTTAAATTTCATTTATCTGATACTTGTGGTAGAATTTCCAACAAGAATATTATGAAATATTAAACTGCAGTAATATTTGCTTTTTAACAGTCATATTACTTCAGCTTCAGTACTCTGCAATTTTTCCAAGAAAGGATCGACAGAAGTTCCTCGTTAAATTTAAAGGCTTGATTATGCTCTCTAAGAAGCTTCAGAAAAAACTTGATTGTTCTCTAAAAGTTATCTTAAAAACGAAAATTAAACTATGGACAATTTTTATTACAACTAACAACGTGTTATCTTATTTTCAATTTCACATGCCATTTATTTTAACTGTTAAAATAGTTTAACAGTTATTCAGGCACATTAAAATAATTTTCTATAAAATGATTCAGTAGTTTTTGAAAGAATATGACTTTAATACTTTTATGTATTTGACCATTTGAGCAATTTTCTGTAAAATAACTCAGCATTTGTAGAAAGAAAATATCTTCAATACTGTTATGTATTTGGCCACCATAATACCACCTTTACGCTATTTTGTTTATTTATTCATTTATTAAATATTCGCGTCCCATTTGAGCATTGTCTCAAGAAAATTTCTTTTATTAATATCAACTATGGTGTTAAACTCTTTAAAACAGACTAACCTTAGAAAAAATGGCAACACAATTCTGTTTTTATACCAAAATATGTAAATTTTTATTTGGGCATTTCCCTCCTCGGCTTTGTTGGCTCTGGACTCAAAGAAGACTGTTCCATTGTCGTGTAAAATGCTTCGACTTTATTTAAAAGGACACAAAAAAATTTGATTACTGTAGGGGAGACTGGGGACGGTTGTGACGCGGGGCGGTTGTGACAGTCGTCATATTAGCTAAACCATAATTAATACCTGGTTGAAGCAAAGAGAGAGAGTATCAGCATGTTTGTCTGAATGTGTGTCAAAGCATTGCAGTAGCCATCGAGCGACATTAACGCTATCAGAGGGGTTGGTTACTTTTTAACAGTCAAAAATAAGTTTTTTTGTTCGATGTCTTTTAGTAATTCCTGTTGAATGGGTATAGATAGAGAAATGAAATTTTTCTCCCAGTTAGTAGTGAACCTTAATAGTGAAATAGCAGTGATTACTTTTTATGTAGGCTATTTTGTATTTCCATGGCGATTGCTGTTTTCAAAAGTAGTGGGTTGGGGTCGGTTGTGCCAAATTGCGTGGGGACGGTTGTGACACGAGTAAAACATGTTTTTATCATATCTGATGCCCATAATACGCTTGGAGAAGACAGAAACAGGGCAGTGTGACCTAATGAAATATAAAGAAGCTTATAAAGAAGTGAAACTTTTCTTTCTTTCGGACAGCTTTAGAAATGCAACGTTAATCATAAGTCTTTGCTGCGAAACATTCATTCGTAAACGTGATGGAGCCGGCCGGCGCTGTCACAATGAAAACAACGTGTGCATAGGTTATATTGCTCATAATAAAGTGCTTTTGAGCTTACATATACGCAGAAAGCAGATATGAGAGTAAAATGGATACTGAGAAATGGTTCCGTTCATTTATGAATAGAAATGTTTCACGTTTGTTCGTGTAGCTCATGCAATTAGCCTTTCAAGAGTAACAAGCTTCAATAAAACAAATAAATGTGGAATCTTTCTTTGATACTTGAGAATTGTTATGAACAGACCCGGTTATGACCCACAGGATGTGCATAATGTTGCCCAAACAGACGTTACGAAATTCTAAAAACCTGATATTTTTGTAAGACTTGGTATAAGGCGACCTCAACTAAACGAGACACATTGTTAAATGTTACAGTTTCCCAGATGAAGGTTATGTTGAATTACGTTTAATATTACTTGAAATTAAAAGTGATCTAGACTGTTTTGCTGTATTTTTGAACTTGTCACAACCGACCCCAAGCACTGTCACAACCGCCCCTGAGGTGGGGTCGGTTGTGACATTTTTTCCTTTTTTGTTTAATTTGGTCCTGTGAGTTAACTATTGTACTAAGGGAGAAAATTTTAGTGTTTATAAGCAGGCAAATAAACACTTTAACATAAAAATAACTTTAAACCAGCTCACAGGCATTACTAAGGGATCTATGGGGGAGCAAATGAAAATTGTCACAACCGTACCCAGTCTCCCCTATGCATCCACGAAAACATTATGTAAGTATGGATTTGAAATAATTTTGTTTAGCAAAGCATTAAGAATTTGCAACACTCAACATTTATTTCATTCGTAAAAATTCTTTAACTTAACCCATTAATGCCTAGAGTCCTTTTTTAGGGACGGTCCAAAAAAGGGTCTGAATTTCCCCAAAATGAACATTTCAACCAAATAGTAGTGTTCAATTAGTACCTTGGTATTGTCTCGATTCGCTATTAACAGATTGCAGCACATAACCATTGCAAAGTGTATTCTGTAGCAGTTTTAATATGATCTTTATCAAAAATTACATCGTTCACAATCTCAAGAAAAAAAGCTAAGTTTTCTAAGCTATTCCCAGCTTCCCAGTTTAAGTTAATTGCTGATTTTATTCCTTTTTATAAAATGTCTTTTTAAATATTATACCGTAGGCAGAAAATAATTTTAGTAAAAAATGTACGTACCATCTGGGGTCTAACGTAACTTTTAAGGAAGATATTTCTTTCCTTAAGAAAAAAAATATTTTTTACATAATATTTTTTTTATTATGTCCATTAAACACTGTTTGTAACCAGTATACATAATATCTTTGGGGAAAAAATGTCAGGCAATAATGGGTTAAAACTAGAAAGAAAATGTGAGCAAAATGTCACATAATTCATATCACATATAATTTCATTTTTAACAGAGTCGACGATTTTTTTGATAACTTAAAAGAGGTACAAAAGTATTAAAAGATTAATCTCATTCAAAAAATGAAAAACGCACAAATGCTTTGTTTGAAGTTCGGACTAACTTTGCTAGGAATGTGTTTGAAAAACTCAAGATTTAAAGTACAGGGTTATTCAGAAGGAAAGTATTTATTTTTAAAAGAGTTAATTTGCAGAAACTAATCTTACTTCAAGAATTATGTAAAATAATTTCTTTGCAAGGAATAGAATAATCCACGCCGCATTATCCGATCTATAAAAGTAATAATAAAAATTAAAAAAAAAAAAAAAAAAAACAGAGCAAGAACAAATATAATAGAACTAAAACGCATAAGTCCCGAAAAAAATGAATGGGGACTATTTCACTTCAGTTCAATGATTGAGGTGAGCAATAAACAGAAATCGTCGACATATTTTATGACATACTTTACATAGCAGTCTCAATGGGATTAGAGAACAAAAGAAGGAGCGAAACCAAACACTGCGTCTGTTTGTTTATCATCATGAGAAATAACATTTCACAAAAGATCTTCGAACGTTGCCAAGTTTAGTTTTACATACATAATTAACTGATGAAAGTTCTTGAACCAAAGAGGAATATGCATTCAATAAATTAAAATGCATATTCCAGAACAGTTTCGTTCGGGCTTTTTTGGAAAGTTTTTCTTTTCACTTTTCAACTTTAGGCGTTAAAACACTTTCATTTGTGAATATTGTATAAGAAATTATATAAATTACTCCATTCATTCACACTAATAAAAAAAAAAAAGAAGTCGCGTTTTTTTGTTTCTAAAAATTGGTATTTTGCGACCAAATAAATAGCAAACTTATAACGAATAAATTGTACGTTTTTGATTCCAATATTTTCGCCTTCATTTTGTCTATTATTGTGTTATTTTCCGTATGAATATTAAATTTTTCCGACCAATAAAAAATCACTTTTTCTGACTCAAAATCATAGAACGAAGCAAAAACAAAGAGCAAAATATTCAAAATTTTTCGACCAGAAAACAGCTTGAATATATATGAAATGGCTTTATTAAAATAAAATTGTCATTAATGAAAATTTTCTGCATTAGTAAATAAAAAAAGTAACAAACAATCAGGGTGAAAATCTCATTTTTCGCGATGGATTGTGAAAAAACTAAGAGTAAGAAATTTAACCAAATACACCACTAACTAGCCTTTGCAATGAAAATGAAATAAACATGAGTGCCAATTTCTCTGATAATTTCGTGCTTCAAACACAGTTACCATCCCTCGTTACATCTCGCCTCATATCTCTCAATCGGATATATCGCGCTTTTTCCTTTGTCTCCCAGAAGCATACCGACCGTAAGACTTTGACGGTAATTATAGAACACTTTTCCGATTGAAATATATATGGCAACAACTGATTAACTTTTTTTTATTATTTCTGCTGAAATATAAAATGTTGACATAGAAAAAAAATCATGCATATGAGTATCGCACATTTTTACGCATCTTTTTCCTGAAATATAAAACATCGACATCGAAAAAAACATCGAACTCGAAACATTGATGTTTCAAAAACATCGACCGTGGAACATCGATGGTAAAAATATCGATGTTTTAACAAAAACATCGATTTTTCCAAGACAACGACATTGATGTCGCAGCACTAAACCAAACACAAATGAACTAGTCCAAAGTAAAGCATCAAATTAACTAAGACATACTATCCATGCTTTTGGAAATTCAATTTTCCTAATGCCGTAGGGCTTAACCAACGATCAGCAAAATCGGTACGTGAGGCCCGTTGTTCGAGATTGCAAAATAATGTGACATTTTAATTATTAATTTCTGCTCGCGAGAATTTTATCTTTTGATTTTTACTTTTCTGTAAGTGGCAACGGTGAGAATTTTAATGTTTTGTTAGTTGTTACTTTGAAATTTGTTTAGAACTTTGTCTTTTTGGATTAAGCTATTTAAAAGGAAATGGCAAAATATTTTGAAGAATATTAAAATTATTGTTAAGTTTTCATTTTGAACTTTATTCTATTCAACCTGGTGAACCCGTGGTTCAGTTTGAATAGTGGCGTCCGTAGAAATATTAAGTAGTTAGAATTATTTTGGCGTCCGTTTGATAGGACTAAAACTCTGTAGATTCGAAGATGAGTAAAAGCGAAAAGATTTTTCAAATTGTAAAAGGATTCAAAAAAGAAGATTTGGTGTTCTTATGCGAAGAAATAATCGGTTCTTTACCGGAAAAAGTTACTATCAATACGTTGAAAGAAGCAATTATAAACAGCGAAGAATATAAATCGGATCCGGATTTCGCAACGACTGTGTTGGCGACTGCTGTTGAAGAAAGGCAGCGAAAAGAATCGGAAGAGAAAAAAGAAGCAGAAGAAAGAAAGCGCCAAGATGAGGAAAGAAAGCGCCAAGATGAGGAAAGAAAGCGCCAAGATGAGGAAATAAAGCGCCAAGACGCTGAAAATGAGCGCCAAAGGCAACATGAGCTAGAATTAGCCCGAATAAATGCTCGAACAACATTAAGTGCACCAGATGAAACTCCTGAGACATCAGGTAACGTAAAAAAGAAGTTTCATTTACCAAAATTGGAATTGCGACAATTTTCAGGAGAACTGAAGGACTGGCTGCAGTTTTGGTCTCAATTTGAGCATGTTCACAACGATGTAGATATAGCTCCTGAAAACAAATTTCAATATTTATTACAGTCAACTATTAGTGGTTCACGAGCTAGGGAAGTAGTTGAAAGTTTCCCGCCAACTGGCGCCAACTATTCCCAAGCCGTAGACGCTTTAAAAAGTCGGTTTGGTCGAAATGATTTATTGATAGAATTCTATGTTAGGGAACTTTTGAAATTGGTCATTCAAAATGCTGCACAGGGATCTACCACTAATTTGTGTGCACTTTACGATAATTTGGAGTCACAGATTCGTGCGCTAGAGACTCTTGGTGTAACAACGGATAAAAGCGCTGCTCTTCTTCATCCTTTAGTGGAGTCATGTTTACCTGAAGATTTATTACGGGCATGGCAAAGACAAAGGAACCCTGATTTCAATCACAATGGGGAGCCACAAGAAAGGCTCAGTAGCTTGCTCAAGTTCTTGAAATCTGAAGTAGAATCCGAGGAAAGAATTAGTTTGGCGATGCAAGGTTTCGGATTGAATAAAAAGAAGGATAACAGTTGTTATAAAAGTAAGAAATTTGAACCCAGAGAAAAACAGAATAAAGTACCTACAGCTTCTAACCTTTTCACACATCCACGTACTCAGGAGGCTAAAAAGTTATGTGTTTTCTGTGAAAAAGCTCATTTTAGCGCTGATTGTTTCGCTGCACAGAAAATGAGTTTATCTGATAAACAAAAGATTCTTAGGGAGAAGAATTGTTGCTTCGCCTGTTTAACGCCCGGTCACCCCGTCCGAAAATGCCATGCGTCTCTGAGATGTTGTATTTGTTGGAAAAAGCATGTACCCCTAATGTGTGAAGAACTCGAGTCAAAGAAAACTGACGGGAAGAAGTCCGAAGAAAAGGAAGTTGTCAGCGAAGTAAACATGTCGAACTTAAGCACAGGGCCTAAAGTATTCCTACAGACTCTCAAATGCAAGCTAATATCAGATAAGAAGGAATATGTCGTGAGAATAGTTCTTGATACCGGCTCACAAAATTCCTATATTGTAAAAAGTCTTGCTGAAGATATGGGATACTCGCCTGTGAAGAAGGAGACACTAATACACTCTCTCTTTGGCGGAGTTAAAACAAGAGAATTTTCTCATACTCGTTATAGGATTAGATTGAGAAATGTTAATAGTAGTTTCGCATGCAACTTTGAAGCGCTGGATCAAGAAACTATCTGCAATGATGTCTCCCCTGTGAATGTAGGACCATGGCTACAAGAGCTTAGAGAACTGGATATAACTTTAAGTGATGTTGGCGAAAAACCACAGCCCGTTCAAGTACTTATAGGTGCTGATCTCTTTGGAAAGTTATTAACAGGTCAGCGAAAAGTCTTGTCAAGTGGATTGGTGGCTATTGAAACTTCACTTGGATGGACTCTGACCGGAAAAGTTCCGGAAAGCAATGTATCTTCCAGTAGTTCTATGATGGTAACTTCCCTCTTTGTGAAAGAAATGGACATTTCTGAGCTGTGGAAACTAGATTCCATAGGAATAAGAGATCCTTCCGAACAGAAAACTAAAGAAGAGCTTCACGAGGCTACTATGGAACACTTCTTAAGGACTGTTAGAGTTGATGAAGATCAACGTTACCTTGTGGATTTACCTTGGCTCGACACACATTTGCCTTTACCTGACAACTTCAATTTGGCAGTTAGAGGATTGGAAGTGACAGCCCGCAAGCTAAAAAATGAAGATCTGTATGAAGATTATGGCAAAGTGTTCAAAGAATGGGAGCAAGAAGGAATTATCGAAGAGGTTCCTAACGAAGAAATTGAGTCCTTGTGTCACTATTTGCCCCATCGTCACGTTGTGAAGGAGAACAGTACCACGAGAATAAGGCCTGTGTTCAACGCTTCTTCTAAACAAAAAGGAACCCCCAGTCTCAATGATTGTGTAGAGAAAGGGTTAAATCTTATAGAACTCATTCCTTCTGTATTATTGAGATTTCGCTTGTATGAATTTGGTGTGACAGCTGATATACGTAAAGCATTTCTACAAATCAGTCTCAATAAGAAGGACAGAGATTTCTTACGATTTCTGTGGTATAAAGAAGATGGAGGACTTAAGTATTATCGTCATTGTAGAGTTGTATTTGGAGTTTCCTGCAGTCCTTTCTTGCTTGCGTCAACTATCAAATACCACTTGGAGACAAAACTAGAGGAAGCAACCCAAGGAGGTGAAAAATATCCTGAAGATATTATCCGAAAACTAATAAACAGCTTCTATGTGGATAATTGCGTAGCCAGTGTCAAAACTGGAGAAGAATTGAAACTGTTTATTAAAGTTGCTACAGAAATTATGACTGAAAGAAAATTCGATTTAAGAGGGTGGGAGTTCACAAATCCCTCTGAATCCATTGACAGTCCAACCAATATCCTGGGGATGAGTTGGGACAGAGAACTTGATACTCTTGCTATTAGCGTTCCAGATATGCAAGAAATAAAAGATGAAGTAATCACAAAGAGAAATATTTTAGCTGTTTCACACAAAGTCTTTGATCCTATAGGAATCACTAGTCCGGTCATGCTACGTCCAAAACTCTGGTTACAAGAATTGTGGAAAACTAAAATTGGATGGGACGAAGAAGTAGACAGCAAAACACGCCAGAACTTTTTGAAGTGGTTGACTGAGCTCGAATATCTAAAGAACTTGAAAGTCCCACGATGGTTGCATTGTGGAATTGGACTCGAGGACATTTCATTACATGTTTTTTGTGATGCCAGTAAACTTGCCTATTCTGCAGCAGTTTTCCTGCGAGTTAGTAATGAAACAGACACTCACGTGCAGCTGGTACAGAGTAAGACTAGAGTTGCCCCATGTGGAAAAAAGGAGACAACAATCGCAAGATTAGAACTACTTGGTGCTGCCATCTCTGCTCGTCTTTACAATGAGGTCCAAAAAGTGTTGAAGATTGAGAATGTGTACTTTTGGACGGACTCGACAACAGTGTTGGCCTGGCTGAAAAGAGATGACACCTGGGGAACATTTGTACAAAATCGCGTTAAAGAAATTAGACAACTGACACCAATACAAGCATGGAGACACATTCCCGGACAGTATAATGCAGCTGACTTGCCATCGAGAGGTTGCTCCGTGGAGAAGTTGATTACCTCTAAATGGTGGGAGGGACCCGGTTGGCTCCATCTTTCGCCTCGTGAGTGGCCTACACCAGATAAAGAAGTAGATATCAATGAAGAGGAAGTGCTTAAAGAGAAAAGAAAGACAGTCGTATCTTCTATGATGAACACTGAAGTGGAAGAAATTTGCACAGATCGCTTTTCTTCCCACTCTAAAAATATCAGAGTATTAGCATGGGTTTTACGTTTTATGCACAACATCTCGCGCAAAAACAAGTTAAAAGGTAATCTGACCTTGGAAGAATTTCAGCAAGCCGAAGTTCAGTTCTTCAAAAACATGCAGTCAAAAGCTTTTAAAGACGAAAAGTTTCTTTCGAAGACGCAAGTTTTTAAAGATGAACAAGGACTCCTGCGCATAAAAACAAAACTTGTAAACAGTGACGAATTAGAAGAATTCATATTTCCAATACTTCTACCTGCTAATACTGTCGTGAAAAGTCTGATACGTGAAGAGCACGAAAAGGCACTTCATGCTAATGCTTCCATTCTCATCGCCAGACTTCGGGAAAAATATTGGATTATCAAATTAAGGAAACTGGTAAAGCAAGTTATATTTAAGTGTGTGACATGCAAACGGCACACGTCTAGACCGGTTGAAGTACCTTTTGCTCCGCTGCCTAAAGATAGAATTACCCAGACAAAAGTGTTTGATGTATGTGGGGTTGATTATGCTGGTCCCCTTCACCTAAAAACAAAAGGCAAAGCTTGGATTGCTTTGTTTACTTGCGCCGTGTACCGTGCGGTACATTTCGAATTGGTCGAGTCACTCACCACCGATGCTTTCATCGAAGCTTTGAGAAGGTTCATTTCAAGAAGAGGAAGAGTATCAACTATTTATTCAGATAATGGCACGAATTTTGTGGGGACCAACAGTGAACTTGAAGCATTGGACTGGGACAAAATTGCAGAATACTCAACCTCTCAGAAAATCACTTGGAAGTTCATTCCACCAACAGCAGCGTGGTGGGGTGGATGGTGGGAGCGCATGGTGAGAATGCTCAAAGAGCTTCTACGTAGAGTATTAGGAAAATCCGTTGTCAACTATGAAGAAATGTACACTATACTGTGTGACTGTGAGTCAGTGATAAACTCTAGACCACTCACCTACCTACCTGATGACCCAAATGGATTGGTACCACTGACACCTGATTTGTTTATTCATGGTGGTGGCAACAGTGAAACTCCAGATCTCGACTGTGTCAACCGATCATCATTGGAGAAACGTGTCAAGTACTTACAGAAACTACGTGAAAACCTGAGACAAAGGTTTAGAAATGAGTACCTTGGTCTTTTAGTACACAAAGGAGTCAGGAGAAAAGATACTCTGACTGTTGGAGATGTTGTTATAATTGGGCAGGACAATAAAAAACGCATCGATTGGCCCCTAGGCATCATTTTGGAAGTATTCCCTGGAAAAGATGGCGTACCTAGAGTGGCAAGATTAAAAACTGACAAGGGCGAAAGGATTCGTCCGTTCCAAAGGCTCTACCCCTTAGAAGTGTCTGCAAGGGCGGATGCTGATATACTGAAGGCTGCTAAAGAAACTGACTATGCCTCATGAACTTGAACTTTATCTGGACTTTAAGAACTTTTTAGTTTAAAACTTATTTTGCAAAGTTCAAAATTTCACTTTGCAAGGTGGGAGTATGTTCGAGATTGCAAAATAATGTGACATTTTAATTATTAATTTCTGCTCGCGAGAATTTTATCTTTTGATTTTTACTTTTCTGTAAGTGGCAACGGTGAGAATTTTAATGTTTTGTTAGTTGTTACTTTGAAATTTGTTTAGAACTTTGTCTTTTTGGATTAAGCTATTTAAAAGGAAATGGCAAAATATTTTGAAGAATATTAAAATTATTGTTAAGTTTTCATTTTGAACTTTATTCTATTCAACCTGGTGAACCCGTGGTTCAGTTTGAATAGTGGCGTCCGTAGAAATATTAAGTAGTTAGAATTACCCGTTGTTTTGTTTAATGTTGCAAAACGAAATGCTTGATTAATGACAATATTGCAAATTTTTTCCCCATTTTATTTAGAAAATATTCTAATATTTTGATATGTTATATGCGTTTTGGCAGGCAAAAGTTATTTTAATATGAGGTGCGGCCCGCGGGTCGAAAAAGGGTTTGCACCACTGGCTTAACGTATCCGCACGTTTATTTACTTTTTTTTTGGTGACAGTCGCTTTCCGCAAAACTTCTCCGAAGATAGGTGCTAAGCAATTTGTGGAATTCAAATCAGAACACTATTTTATTGCAAAATGCAAGAAAAATTTACACCATCACCAAACATCGACAAATTGTTTCGCTGCAAAACATAGCATTGCGCAAAACAATGGAGCAATTTCCAATAAAATATGGATCAAAATTAATGTTGCCGCACAAGTTTGTTCTTTTGTATCGTTTATGTCGTGACGGAAATTGATCATTTGGATCTCCATGGTAACTGGAATCACAATGTTACAAGTGTGTAACGGTAATTTATATACATGTTTGATTCATTTTCCAACATATATTTATTATTTCATGTTATAGATTGGGCAATTTCGGAAAAATGACCTTCCTACCTATCCAAAAATGAAAAAAACTTTTCCAAAAAATTTTCGGATTTAAAATACGAATATGAAACTATATTTATAAGGCAATCCAACCAGTAAATGAACTTAAACACAATTTTATGTTACGAAATTATAATATTGTAAACAAAACATTAAATATGGAAATGTGAACCAAAGGGAAATAGTAAAATATTTTCAGTTAGCAACGTCACCTATCCAATTATATTTTGACTAATTTCTTACATAAATTGGTTCCTCTCAAAAAATAAATAGTTCTAAAGGTAAAAAAAATAATAATTTTCGTTATTTTCAAAATTTACACATGTGATAATATGATGCGGGTTATCAAAAATGTTTTGTCGATTAAAAGATGATAAAGGTTGAAATTAACATGTTAATTGCACTGTATTTACTTAGTAAAAAAAGGTGTGTTTTCATTTTTAATGATTTATACCAGTTTGTCGAGTGCATGTGGGACAGAATAAAATCTGACGTTTCTGAAAATTCGAAACCTTTGTTTCTGGTTAAAACATTAGATAGGATTTTAAACTTCTGAAACTGAAGTGAAATGCATAAAGAAGGGGCTTTTCGTTTACATGGATTATTCTTTTTTTCTTTCTTTCACTTTTGAGGTTTTATTTGTAAACGTTTATACACATAGTTTATCATTTAAATTTTATATTTATAAAGAGAAAAAGCCTCAGGTGGAACTAATGAGACTGTAATGTTGACGACGTAAAAATAAATAAGCTTCAAGTGAGAAGGAAAAAAGATTTGTGTTCGATGTTTTGTTGTGTGTTGCAAAAGTTATTCTTGTCTTCTGATTTTTTTAGATTCTCTTTATTAAAAATGTCTTTAACTAGTAAATTTTGAGAAGACCTTTAATTATGTATGTATACCATTAACTATACATATAAATCTGAATATGCATTCAACTTTGTCAAACAAATTCTAATTTTCGCCTCCACAATTTATTTCCTTCTAGATTTTTTTCTAACTTCTCCGCAATATGTTTTAAAACATTTATTCACTGATTCCTTCGCTTCTTTTCCGAAAAAGTGAGCGAGAAAATGTATTAACATTTAGTATGTAAATTGCGTTTTTTAAGGATTAAAGATGAATAATATATTTTGAAGCTTATACTTCTTTCAAAAAAATATTCAAGCTTATGTTTTGCCTGAACAACAAATAGAAAAGTTAAAATTTTTAATTAATGAGAACAAGTAGACATGTTTCAGAGAACTCAAGCTACGCTTTTTCTAGCGCTCTTTTTGTAAACAAGAGTAGCTTTCGAAACATTTTTAAACTTGAGAATCCCGGACAATGGGAGCAACACGATTTTAAAAAAATAAAAACTCACTAATGCATTCTCTCTGTTTACTCGCTGAAATTACTTTTACGAATTAACTTTAATATTCATTTTATTCATGAAAAGGTTTCTAAGTATGGGCAGAGAAAATTCATTTTCGTTTTATGTTTAAAATTTTGAACAAAAAGGTCTTTTCTTCATCCTAATTATCGCAGATTGTTTTTTTTTTTTTTTTTTGTAAATCTTATTATAGCTCGTAATGAGTATGAACCTTATTTTGATGGCTATGTTCTTATAAAAATTCGTTTAATTAAAAAAAAAATACATTTAACTGGAACGAGCTTATTGATTCTTTGTGTTTCAAACTAAAAAACATATTTCTTGGTAAGGGTCATTCCATAGAAATGTCAACCTCAGATGAAGAAAAAAAAAATACCGAAGTGAAAAAAGTATCAATAAATAAATAAATAAATAAATAAAAATAATACAACATAAGAAGTTTTTAAAAAATGAAAAAGTATTGTAATTATCACTGAGATAAGCCATAATAGTTTGTTGTATTTCTATTGCTTGTTACGTTAGTCACGTTACGTTAGTCACACTCCATCTTGAGTGAAAGTGACACTAAAGATTTAATAAATGTGTTTTCTGCTTTCAAAAGCCAACTTTACACATTTTTCAAATATATCATTCAATTTTTAACACTTGCTAAACTTTGAGAAATGTTTGCCTCACAACATGAGCATTAATTTTCAGGATTGCAAAAATGTTACGTTAGTCACGTTGCTATTTTGGTTGAAAAATAGCTACCATCAGCAATTTTGTTTTAAATTCTTAGCAGAAATGATATTTAGATACCATGTGCATTGTAAATCCACCAGCATAACTAAAAAATATTTTTTATCCTTTAAGTTACAAGTAAAAACAGTTACAAAATCAGTTCTAAATGTTACGTTAGTCACTATGGAATGACCTGTAACTGGAATGATCTCATGAGACGATTTCTCTTTAAAATGTTATTATTTCCTTCTCTTTTCTTGATGCAGGGAAAATAAATGAAACAATATAAATCATTAGTGGTAAATTAAACCAAGGAAAAAAATCACACACAAGGGGATTCCACTGTAGCCTTAAGATACCTATGTGCAATATTTTCCTTTTTTTTTTTTTTCATTTTACCCGATGAAATAAAATTTTTGAAGCTACAAGTAATGTGATTATTAAGTTGTTAGACATGGAAATGCAGATAGAAATTTTGTTGATGGTTTTTACATTTTGGGCACTTACCGTCAAAAATGTATCATGTAAAATTCCATTCTACAATATTGGTTGTTATGTATGATTAAATTGTAGGAAGGGTGATAAGAAACATCGTATTTTTCAATCTCAATTGAAGAATTTATAACCTCTACTGTGTTACTTTAAATTGTACGATAATGCATCAATGAAAAAATATTTTCTCCCAAAAATATAACTTTGCTCACTGTCTAATTAAATAGTATCGTAGCATGCTTTAATCACTGGAAGACAACAAACAAATTGTCAGACTACAAGGTACAAAAAATATTTTATTATCTAAATATAGTTTATTACTTATTTCTTTTAAACTTTACGGTAAGAGCATAAAAATGGGTTCAAACGATTTTAAACTAAAGTATTTAGTTTGTTTCTTTTATTTTGTTTATTTATTTATTTATTTATTATTACTGTTGTTGATGTATTTTTATTTTCTGTAACAGTTTTATGGTGCTATATATTTGACCAAACATTTAGTAAAAAAAATATGGATGCTTCAATTTACCTCATAAATCTTGTAGTCTGGAATAAATGGAAACAATAGGTTTTTTATTCTTCCAATTTTTTTGGACGATCAAATTTTGTTGTAAATGCACTGTAAAAATGAATATTGTTTTTACAGCATAATACAGCTAATTTTATGGTAATAAACTGCAAAAATTGCTAATTTTGCAGTTTATTACCGTGCATTCTACGACTTTAAACTGGAACCTCTGCTGCTAGCATTACACTGATTTTTTACAGTATAATGCAGCTAAATTTTACGGCAATAAAATGTAAAATTTCTAATTTAACTGTAAGAAACTAAAATTGTTAGTTCTACAGTTTATTACTGTGCATTTTACAGTTTTAAATAGGAGCCTCGGCTGCCAGTATCATACTCTAAAAACAACTGTTCATTTTTTTTCAGTGTGACACCTTTGTGTGTATTTTACATGCATTCAGAGCATCGTTAAAAGTTTGCATGATTGTTCTTCAAATTGATATCGGGCAAAATTGGACGGTACAGCGGGTCGTATGTGACGTATGGGCCACAGCTGAATTATTGTTGTTGAAGAACTTCTTGAAATTCTAAACTGATTGTGTATTGCGCAAGTATTTACCCAATCTAACCAAATGAGGGATACATATGGAGTGTTTATGTTTACCCTATAGTCTCTGAAGGTTAAAGAAAACATTTATCCGTTCGGTAATAAACAGCTATAAAATGAAGTTTTTCATAGTAGTGTTTTGGACACAATGGGAAAAATTTAATTTCCCAATTCATCCAGAAGAGCGGGCAGGACAAAAAGTTGATACGTCAAAATTATGTTTCCCTTAACCCCAATGGCCCACCATAAATAAAGTTTAGCATTAAAAAAAAGGAAATCCCTGAAATGTTCCGTAAAACATATTTTATTATAAGATGTATGATAACGTGTCGTCTGTGTTATAAAATGGCTTCTTCACTAAGAATTCAGTCTTTAACCACCAAAAATCATAAAGTGATTTTTTCCCTCATTGCACTTTTTTAGCGAATTGCATCATCTGCTAAATTTTTAATGGCACTAATTTAACTGACGTGTAAAAAAAGAGCAGAAGAAAAACATACATAAAGATTCAAAGCAACATTTTAATCCTTATTTACTATACGTAATAAAAAGTGCCTTCAGTGGCTTCTTTCTTTCTTCGCAGGTTTTATTTTAATGAATTCTATCGCCACATATTTTGTTGAATTTTTTCCTCAGAAGGAACGAGCAAAGAAGAAACGAAATTTAAAACAATTTCCTACGTCTCTTAATGGTATGCAGGCGACAAAGATGGTTTAATTTACACTCTTCTTCAACGAAGAATGCTGTAATATTGTTCTTCTTTCTGCGTATTGTTTCCGTTCTTATGCTCGACATATTTCTCGGTTTTTTTCTTTTCTTCCCCTGCTTCGTCCTCCTGAATTAGTTTTCATTCCAGAGCCAAATTAAAAGCAGTAAAGGAGAAAAAAAGTCTTCCAGAACAAGAATCAAAGGAGAAAATTGTGATAATATGGAAACATTCAGCTTTTCCTTGAATAGCACAATGGTTGCATTTCTCGTCTGCTGCTTTTCTTTTTTATTTATTCTTTTTATTGTTATTATTTTTCACGCCATTTGGAATTTTACGCTTTTCTATATTTTTTTTTTCTTCTTTCGTCTTTCTTCGTCTTTCTGATTTTATTATTTTGCTTTTACCCTGCAGCATTTTTTACCTCGCACGTGGATTTCCTTTTGGAATTGCTTTCTAGTAAATATAATCGAATTTGTGGCAACACTTTAGATGCGACAGACAGAAAAAGTCCGCAAAAGAAATTGGATCGAAATCTTGGCAATGTCTTAGGAATATTGTAGGGAACACGTCATGAGGGACAAAATAGAAGCAAGAAACAGTCGTTTCGTTTGGATAAAGAATGTGTTGTCAAACCTGACAATCTAGATTTGGAAAGATTTACTTCCAGGGTCTAGGTCTTTTTTCGTACTTCCTTTTCCCTATTGGCTGCTTGTGTTTCGTTTCTGAACGTTTTCAATAAAATATTTCTCCCCACGAAATAAATCAATTTTTCCTTCTTTTTTGCGGAATGAAAAAAATAATAGATTCTTTTTCTGTCTGCAATGTAATTGCTTTCTATGACGGTACCCATTTTTCCTACATGACTGCATTATTTCATTCTTCTTGGTCCCATACAAAGAAGTTTTTGTATAGAAACTCATTTTTTCTAAAAGATATTGCATAGCTAACATTACATTGTGTTCTCCTCAGTTAACTTAAGTTTTGTGTCAAATAATTCACTTACGACAAAGTATTTATTTATTCATAAATGCATCAACACTTTAAATGATAATAATATTATAACGTTTTTTTTTTTTCCTAATTTGATTTTATAGGCTGATGTTTTATCGTTTTGTTAAACAGCTGTTCAATACATATGAAAAGTACATATTTTTTTCATATACTTATCATCAATTAAATAATAGCAGTATTATTAAGGACTATTTTTACATTTTAATATCATAATCTCATACTTTACAGACATATTTATAACCTGAGAAATTTGTTAAAATATTTAACAAATAATTATAAAATCAACGCTATTAAAGCACATATTTTGCAAAATATATAACATACTATTCGTGTTTCCGAATTATAAGGAATATGATTTTTAATTTTTTTTAAATTAGTTTCAGAAAAACTTTTCATGAAGAAGTTTGTCTTTTTTCCTGTTAGGAAAAAAGTGTAATATGTATTGACCCCTTTTCATCACTTTTAAAACAACACAAATAATTTTTCTAAAGCCAGCAAATATTGTTCAAGGTTCTAAACTTTTCTTTATTGAGGCTTCTAACGGGAACTTAACACTCACTACACACTTAGGGCCCTGCTCCACATTGACGTAAAGCAGAAAAATAAAGCAGAAACGTAAAACGGATTAAATGGTATTCCTGTGGAAAGTACCCGGATTTCCGGTTTCTGCCTTTGGTTTCGGTCGCGTTTTCTGCTGATGTGGAGCAGGGCCCTAAATCAGACTGAGAGCAGAAGAGTGTTACACCATTATTTATATTTTGTTTTAATGGGTAAAAAAAAGAAAAAAATTTCCAGTATGATCCAGAAGGACAATTTGTTTTCGATTTATACGTACTAAAATATTTCAATCAAAAATAATAGTGAAAGAAAAAAATACCAGAAAGAAAAGTTTTGTTTCTACCAATTAAGTTATGCAATACTTATATCGTCACCTTAGAACAAGAGTAAGACATTTAATTCATGTCAGTTAGATATTCTACTGTTGCTTTGAATCGATGATATGTATTCTGCTAAATTTCTGCTTGTGCACGAATGATTGATTACGAATATGAAACATAAATAGCTAAATATTTATTGAATTATATTAATTACATCAAATATATAGATGTTGATGCATTGCATTGCACGTTTTTCTTAAATGACAATACCATATTTAGTTGGCAAACGACAGATGGCATTCTTCGATTTCTATCAGAAGTGTTACAAAACAGAAACTTTACCATCTGCCTAATATTTTTTTTTCCGTTGAGCTGTACTGCAAACTATCAGCAATATAATCCCCTTCAAAGCAATAAGCCTGAAGCCTGGATGAAATGCATTAATTTTGAAATTCAAAAGGGGAAGAACAGAGACCCTGAGTTTGACCGCTTTTCCATCCAGGACTATCGGTCCCCATCCACTAGAGGTGAATGCTCCGAATGCTATAGTTTCCCGCACAACAATGCTCGACCCCCTCCTCTTTGACAATCGTCTGCGCCGTGCACCCCATCCAAACAAAGGCCGGAATCAGGAGCGCGGATAAATTGGATATCCCCAACCAATCTCATCTGCTCCTGCCGAACAGCATAATTAGATATGACGAGGGATGACGTCATTATGGCACGTG
Source organism: Uloborus plumipes (assembly GCA_038373865.1). Classification (NCBI taxonomy): domain Eukaryota; kingdom Metazoa; phylum Arthropoda; class Arachnida; order Araneae; family Uloboridae; genus Uloborus; species Uloborus plumipes. The sequence continues at coordinate 18,937 of JAXGGA010005063.1, forward strand.
TCACGGAGGAGGCACGTTATATCCAAGAAAAAAACTGTACCGAGCACGATAGCTTAGGACATTGCATAGATTTTCAATTTAGTGAGTAATGACTTAATTTGAAACCCGTCAACTTAACATAGGAACTTGTATTAAAGCTCAGAAGAACTAACATGCATATATACTGCAAAAAACGAACTGTTGTTTTTATAGTATAATACTGGCAGCCGAAGTTCCAATTTAAAACTGTAAAACGAACAGTAATAAACTGTAAAACTAGCAGTTTTACAGTTTTTTACTATAAAGTTAGAAATTTTACAGTTTATTGCCGTAAAATTTAGCTGTATTATACTGTAAAAACAACAGTATAATACTGACAGCAGAGGTTCCAGTTTAAAACTGTAAAATGCACAGTAATAAACTGTCAAATTAGCAATTTTGCAGTTTATTGCTGTAAAATTAGCAATTTTACAGTTTAGTACTGTAATAGTAGAAATTTTATAGTTTATTAGTGTAAAACAATCAATTTTTACCATTTATTACTATAAAATTAGCTGTATTATACTGTAAAAACAGCATTAGTTTTTTACAGTGTACCAATGAAATTAATAGTTGTTTGTATCGCTGTTTAAAAGATAGCTGAAAATGTCCAAATATTAAACTGAGGTGAAAATAAGAAAATTCCTTCTTGCTCTCACTCTGACAAAAGCATCGTGCCTCTATTTCTTTTTAAGTCAGCACCACTGTCAAACACCACTTGGAATATCTTATTGTAAGTTACGTGATCCTTTCTAATATCCTTTGAATATCTAAAGAAAATAATCACACAACCTTGACTTTTATATTAAATTTTATTCGAAATGCAGCTCTTTTTTTTTTTGACATAAATATGTTTTTTTCTATCTGAACATAAATCTGAACATAAATCATATATTCTCTCCTATGAACGTAAATTAATCAGATACTCGTATATAGTCCCTCAGGCCGCAACCACAAGAGTATTAGGTGAGCACGAGTAAGGTTTTGTTAAAATACGTCTCCATAGTCTAATTTACATAACTCTGTTTCCAAAATTTCGCATTATTATAAGTGACTGAAGGATCTTTAAGTCATAGAGCAATGAACTCTTAACTTTTGCTTTTTTCAACCAGCTCATTTAGTTTGAACATGCGTGAAATGAAATGAAACTTCACTAACGCGAATAATTTCAGAAAAAGTTAGTTTCCTTAAAATATAAAAACATCATTTCTGATCACTGGTTTTAACAAACATTGAGAGAAAAAATTATCAGAAATTATTGGTAAAATATTTTAAACAAGACCTTTTTCCTTTATTTAAACTTTTGTTCTAACAACACTCTTCTCCACATATTTTCGAAATCATATTTGTACAAATTGTTTTTTATTTAAGGATGCGGTACCTTTTAATGTTAAGCATTACATTGCAAAAAAGGAACTGTTGTTTTTACAGTATAATTCTGGCAGCCGAGGTTCCAATATAAAACTGTAAAATGCACAGTAATAAAATGTTGAATTAGTGATTTTACCGTTTATTACTGTAAAATTAGCAATTTTATAGTTTAGTACTGTAAAACTAGGAATTTTAGTTTGTTACTGCAAAAATAGCAATTTTTAGTTTACACTGTAAAAACAACATCTATTTTTTAAAGTGTACAAGTTTTCTGAAGTGTACGTAGACTTTTTTTTTTCTCTTAAAACAAAGGAGTAAAACCAGTGGTTGGAAAAACTACATTTCTTTTGTAGCGAACTACAACTACAACTACTTTGTTACAAATGTAGTTAACTACAACTACAACTACTTTTTTTAAAATGTAGCAACTACAAACTACTTTTGAAATGTTGTCGCTACTTAGCTACTTTTTAAAAAATAACTTTAAAGAAAAGCACACACCGTTTGATGATTATCCGAAAAAAATCGAAAAGTGGTTTAGATTAATAAAATAACTTATTTGGACATGGAATATTACGAGGAATTTCTTTTTCTTTTTTTTCATTCATGTATTTATTTTTTCTCAATTATAAATTTAAAAGTAGTTTTCAGAAGTCGCTACAAACTACTATTTGTTTGTATCGCGCTACTCAATACTCTACTTTTTTCTAAAAAGTAGTGCGCTACACTACAAACTACTAAAAATGTAGCTACTACAGTAGTTTCGCTACTTGTAGCGCGCTACTTCCTACCACTGGGTAAAACGCACTTCAAATGTCTGCAACATTTACCTAAATTTTTTCACGTTCACATAGGTCCATTTCCGTTAATATGTACCTCCAACATACATGCTGATCTTTAAATGTGATTGCAATGTATAACGGCTTGCCCTTTGACGCAACTTTTTTTATGCCTCTCCTCTTCCTTCCTAACGCAACATACGTATTTTTGCAGACGATAACGGTAGACAGGGGTTGCCGTGTTCGTGTGGTCACGCATCCCCGCCTTTTCTATCGTTTGCGCGCATGTGTTCCACAGCTGGAATACAATTTTTGACACCCTACTCTGGCTTTGTTCTTTTATTAGTTTTATCTTCAGGACTGTTTTGTCACTATTCTGTATTTTACCTTAGGTAAGTCATTTCGTGAAATTTCTGTTTCGTCTTCGCTGCGATAATCTTGAGTAAATGCTTTTATTTATTTATTTTAGTTGTTTACTCTATTTATTTATTTTACATACTTTATTTATTTAATAACTAAGATATTTACTTTATTTACCTTATTTTACTGACCTTTTTTATTAAATAATTAAGTTATTTATTTATTTATTTATTTTTCAGACTTTTTTTGCGAAAAAATTTCTGTCGAGCATACTACTAATAAATATTTTATATTTTATTTATATTTTGGTAAAAATTAGGTGGAAAAACATCCTTGAGGGGTTTTTTTTTTTTTTTTTTCATAAACATCTGACAGTTTATTTTTTGGTAATAATATTTCTGGTTTCCATTCTTATATTTTTATTTTTTTGAAATGCAATAAACCTTTTGATAAAGTTTTGTTTTACTTCCGTTTTTCAGCTTTGAACATTTAAATACTTTTCATTGTAACCCTTTATCTATCCATTTATTCATGTTTTTAGAATATGGCTTGTAACAGGTTTCAACAATGTAATAAATACATCTTTATTTCGCTAAAAATGTTTGATACGCACTTTTAAGTCACCATTTGTTACGTTTTCCCATCGGCCATTGGCCATTCGAAAGCGAAAATTAATCGACCATCGGCCATCAACCGTCTTTGAACAATCGGCGTCGACCCATCGTATTAAAATATGCAATCGGTCGTTTTTTTTTTAAATTTAAACCTTTATGAATCAAAAAAAAGGTAGCCCTCTGGGGGGGGGGTCATTCTGACCTCCCCCCCCCCTCCCCTTCGCTGTTCCCCTGGTTCAGGAAAAACTGATGCAAAATAGTTGGGAAAAATCAATATCATTTGCTAGGAGCTCTTTTTGAATCAACTTTATTCCTCTGGAAAGCACATAAAATAAGAAACTCGTTTCTTGTCCTTACCTTAGCTATGTTTCTTTCTCAGGAGGCTGGACCATCAATCCTGGACGTCAGACTTTGGGAATGCAATCAATCTCAGAGGCAATCCCTCAAGGAGCACTCCTTAAGATAACGAAGTCTTTGCTTTACGAACACTTATTTGGGTAATTGGGTGGTACTTACACGAGGGACCCAGTTAATCAGTTACTCTGTGAGAAAAGTGAAACCTCAGAAGACTTAAAAAGATTATGTCTCAATCATCCTTGCTTTTAAATTTCCACGCCAGAAAAATGCATTTTGCGGAAATAGAGATGTGTTATAGAAATAATGTGAAGAAAAGGAAGAAGATTTGTTCTTGAGTCTTTTACATGGTGACGAATGCGACATTTTCAGCTGATTTTCGAGCTCTTTTTATTTGAAACCTAAAGTATGTGAAATAATTTATGGTTGAATTTGTAAATTTAAGATGTAGATGGTGGCAATTTATCATTTTTACCAAGAATTTGAAGCAAACTAATTGCTGATTGGTATTTTCCTAGCAGATATTTTGCTTCAAATTCTTGGAATAAATTAGGGATGCACCGATTAATCGGTAGTACCGATTAATCGGCCACTTATATTTATATCGGCCACTATTATTTATAATCGGCATAATTGAGCTGATTAATCTTCAGAAAAAAATATGTTTGAAATTTTACGAGAAATTATGATAAGTAAAATTTGTTTACAGTAAACAAATGCAATTTTCTGCAAACACACATATATCCAATGTTGCAACATTTTTCATGTGTCGGTATTTTTCTCTTTTAACACGCTGCTTTTAGCTAACTATAATTTTCATAAAGAATAAAAATAGCTACCAATTATTTGAAAACAAAGAAAAATTACATTAAAAGTGCAACTTAAACTAACTTGCCCACCGCAGCCTCCTCCCAATTTTTTTGTAAACTTTCATGTCTATTTAATATAATGCAACTTTATAAGCAACAATATGCAAATTAGTTCAAAGAAATTTGATAAAATTTTGAAATAATTTTGGGAAAATTAAAAACATAGAGAAAAACAAATCGTCTCTCAGAAATAAATTAGTAACGATTTATGAAACCGAAACTGTGAAAGGAAAAAAGGGATAGAGAATTTAGTAGCATTAGAAACAATAATCTTGGTCACTAATCGGCTCTGCTGATTAATCGGTAATCGGTAATCGGCCAGTTTGCTTATCGGTGCATCCCTAATATAAATGATACATACTATTAACCTTGTTCATTTTAAATCTGCAAATTCAACCATAAATTATTCATTATACTTCGGGATTCAAATAAAAAGAGTACGAAAATCAGCTGAATATGTTACGTTCGTCACCATGGAATGACCCTCTTGTCGTTGTTTCTCTCTTGTATGTATTGAAGTGACAACAATGGCGGCTTTGTGGAGATGCAATAACAATCTTGTTTTTTTTTAGTTTTTGAGTACTTAATTTAGATTCGGGCGATTAGAAAATCTTGTGTAGAAATTGCGTGCGAAAATTCACAACATTTTTCCTTCTTTTTTACATAGGTGTCGTGGATAAGAAATGAAACGAAGTACAATAAATGCTTGGTCTTTTTTGTACGCATGAAAGTGAAAAGACGGAAGAGAAGGACAGCTGAACAGGAAAAAGAAAAGACTGAAAGATAGTCTGCGCGATAATAAAATTGAAATTTTAGAGGAGACGTTTTAGGTGTTTAGTTACTCTATTTCTTCATGAAGATATTATGTAGTAAATTTACTAATTAAAAAGTTTTCATTTACTGTAAGGTGGTTTTTCATAATTAATATAAATAAATAAAATTATATTTTAATTTGTGTTTATTGTATTTTAAAATGATACTAAAACATGCCTTGCCATTATAGTTAAATGTCTCTAGATTTAAAATTTGAATGGAGTCAAAGGATTAAAGATTTCATAACCTATCAAAATTGAAAACGTAGATTTAAGGATAGAATTGGTTACAAAAGCAAAGAATTAAAATACTTAGGAGTTCCTTTTTGTTTTTAAAGGTTACATTAGAAATTTACTTTGCCAACCTTTCCGAGCCCCCTCCAACTGTTGTAATTGCATTCTTGGAAAGAGCACAAAAAAGAAGTCCGATATTCAGATTTGCATTTAAAGTAGACGGAGATTTTCTTTGATGAAAGATAATGCAGATGAAACTTAGTCTGTAATTTTTTCCATTTGATTTAGTTCACTTATCGGGTAACTTGACAATGCTTATTGAACGCAATTTTCAGTTAGTTGGAGAAGGAAAATTTAAAAACGGTTGATTAGGTGAGCCCCATGCAATTTAAGTAAAAACTTATTACTTTCTAATACTATTCTATTAGCGTAAATCGCGAAAGAAGAAATAGGATTAAGTGCGGTAGTTTTCTCTTGCTTAAATTTAGTTTCACAAAAGTGGTTAAAACGACCTATCACCCAAGTAATTAGTGGAAAAGAAACGTCACATTTCATGAGACCTAACAGCTTTATGCCTATTCTCTTTGCCTTGTCAATTTTTGTAAGATTAAAAAAAAATCAGTCCGCAGTTAATGATGTGACAATTGGATATTGTAGTCCATTGTTGCAGCGTGTCGTTGGAAGATGACAAATCCGTGCGATGTAATCGAGGTTGTTAAAAATGACTGTTTACGTAATTTGACAATAAATAATATGAACACCTACAAAATAATGTAACTTATTTCACCTTTGGACGAGTTAAAAAATAATACAGATAGCTGAATAGATAGATAAAAATAAAGAAATAAACTAAGCTTACAAGCAGCTTTCAATGTTAAAAAGACTTTCCATCCTGAAATAAACGAGCCTACTTTCCCGTATTCCAACATCGACATCAGAGCACCTGATCAATATTCTATTAATCCTGATCTCTTATTCCTGATCAATATTCTATAATTATCTGAGACTTCAAATTGTACGTAAAAAGTAAATCAACAGACAAATAAAGCTGTAGCGCCTTCTGTAAATGGCACGAGCCTGACAGTCTGTGAAATCGGATAAAAAAGCTGACAAACTCAAAAATCCCTCTGAAACTGGTGGAACATTTAAACGCGTGATTGAAATTAATTTTTCAGTTTAGTCTCCTTTCATTGAGAAGAGTAAGAAATAACACTAAAATGCCCATATTGGTACAATCATTCTTCATTATTTTGACTTCGCCACTTTTCCCTTGGTTTTGCTTTTCTGTGAGAAGTTTAGCTTAGTTCGGAGATTAAATAATGATGCATTCTTAAAATCCTCGACGGGATTTAAAAAATTCTATTTCAAAAACCTAATTACGAGAAATTTTAAATGCAAATATGTAGTAGTCTTGTGCATATTTGCAAATAATAATCACTTTAATTTCTGTGAGGGGCCTTTTCTCGAGAACTCCTTCCGTATAATGGGTTCTATCGGGGGAAAAAAAATCTTTTAAAGTTTCAAGAAAATCCTATTAACTTCCCTCAGCAGTCTAAAAACGAATTACAAAAACTGAAATTAAAAAAAAAAAGGTTTTTAAAAGCAAAATGTGTCTCTGCGGCTAGTTCCAGGTGACTCTTAATTTTATTAGATTTGCGCAAATGAATTGTGGGATGGCATTGCCTTCCATTTGTTTCCATGGATACTAAATGTCCGCTATAATCCTATTTAGCGGTAGAAGCTTTCAGGAACTTTGCCGTTGAGCATTCGAGATTGACTAAGGGAAATAAATTGACAGGGGATTACGGCGCTCTGAAGGAATGGAATTTATCAAAGTTTAGAAGAAAATCCAATCAAGAATACGAAGAGAGAGAGAACATGAGAATAAATAACAAAAATGTTGTTTGGTTTTAAAACTTGATGTACATGCTAAAGCAGTTCATGCGTTAAAATAATTATTACATCACTACAAGCGAATTCCATGAACTGAAATACAATAAAAATTTATTTTCAAAAGCATTGTTCCCAAAATAGAACTTTCAACAATATTTTAATGAAAATTACTTTGTGTTTTCGGATTTGATTTTAAAGAAGTACTATGACTTATGAAGTACTATGACAGTACTAAAGAAGTACTATGACAGTAACTAAAGAAGTACTATGACATATTTATGAATTTCCTAACCCAGTTGTGAATAATTTTAAAAAGAGTAGTGATAAACATTAAAAGGAAAATTACTACCAGAATTAAAAAATTTTAACTGAATAAAGTAAATTTGGACACAATCACTGGTGCACCAGTGTTTGGGATAAAAAATGAAAATTGCAAGTGAGATAACAATGAAAAATTCATGCAGGATAGCAATGAAATCTGCACGCAGGATAACAATGAAAATTGCAAATAGGATTGTGAAAAAGAAAATTGCATGTTTCGGATCGATGAAAACATTCTACACAAATCTTACACTACAGTCATTCACAGTTTTTGCTTGAAGCTAGTGTCACAAAATGAAGTAAATTTGGGCGCAATTACTGATATAACTATGTTAAATATAAAAATGAAAATTTCACATGAAATAATAATGAAAAATTCATGCTGGTAGCTGGTAGCAATGAAATTTGAACTGAGATAACATTGAAAATTGCATACAGGTTAACCATGAAAACTGCAAGTAAGATAACAATGAAAATTGCGTGCGGGGTAACAATGAAAATCGCAGACAGAATAGAAAGGAAATTCAGTATTTCGGAGTAATGGAAAGTATAACACACAAAGCTTATATTAAAGTCATTAGTAAAAATGTTTGGGATAAAACTGAAAACTACGTGCTTGACAATGCTTTAAATGTGAATGCTGGTTAACAATGAAAATTGCGCATAACGTAACAATGAAAATTGCATGTGGGAGAAGAATGACAAGTACACATAGATAGTAATAAAATTGCGTATTACGTAGCAATATAAAGCACTTTACACAAAGCTTGCATCAAAGCCATTGGCAGTTTAAATGAAAACCGTGTAACGAGTATCGCAAAATAGAAAATATCCTTAATTGAATCGAGTAAAATAATTTGCTTAAAAAATTATAACGTGATGTCTTATGTTCAACAGTTTGCAACTTAATGCAGCACATGATTTCATCGAAATAAAGATCCAACAAAAGAAGGAAAACTAATCTTTAAATTAGTTTTAAAAAACCAAAAAGCTTTTAGATGCTCTTATAATATACCAACATAATATAAGAGATATAGTTTATATAATATAGTTTAGCCTTTAGTATTAATAATAGTAAAAAATGTAATAATTTTATATTTTCGAAGAACGTGCATTTTATTTTTTATTCAGTTACATACAAACAGCTGAAACACTTATAATTCTCGTACATCAACATGTAATGTAGTTTAGCATTTATTATTAATAATAGTATTAAATATATTACTTTTTTATTTGCAAAGAACGTGAATTCTCTCTTTTATTCATACATACAATTACATACATACCCATAAGTGAAACTAATAAAGGCCTTGAAACATTAAAAAGGCCTTGTATCACTTAGCTATCTATCCCTATACGACGCAGTTCAAAGTATTTCCCATCTAGGATTTCAAAACTAAGCAGCTTCGGGGTAGAGAGAGGACGGGGATGAAGCCTCCCTTTAAGCTGCAAAAATCTTTTTTAAGGGAAGGCGACCGAAAGTGGCCATTTAGTGAGCACATTGTCCACTTTTAACAGTTTATCCCCTCATTCAAACACAATTAGTGGTAGTGGGGGACACTTTTTATAAAATTATCTCCCTCTTTTCAAAATTCGTTCTGAGCACGAAGGCTAGTATGCTAAGGAGTTCCATCTAATGAAGGTACTGAAAAAAATGTCGAAATCTAAATAACAAACCACTCTTAAATGTGCATTTCATTAAAAATGCCCACGGCGGTGAAATTTTGGACAATTTTTTTTTTTTTTCTTCTTTCTAACTAATACCCATCCCTCCAGAAAATTCTACGCAAAATTTTGCTAATTTCTGAGTAATAGTTTCGTCGCTGGACAAGTTTTAATACATCATCATCATCCGCGACGCAACAACCCAGGGAGAGGCATTCTACACAACTCGGCTCCAGCTTCTCCTATATGCCTCGAAGCTCTTCTAATTCTTTGACCAAAGGATTTTGTGTCCATCCAGCGCCGCTTTGGCCTTTCACGTCTTTTGGTACAATATGGGTATACCAGAAGACGCTTCATGCCTTTCTGGTTTGGACATGAAAATTCTCTTTAGAGCTTTAAATTAGGGTCGTTTAACCACGGCCACCTGGAAGATTGAGCAGGTTTTGACACAAAAAGTCTCAAATATAAGATTTATGGTGTCAGATGGCAGCCACCTTGTCTAGTGGTTAAAGAACTCGTACTGGATAAGGATGTTTTGGGTTCGAATTCCAGCTTGGGCATGAATATAGTACTTTTTCTCTCTTTATCCTTGCTTTGTGTCGATTGGCTCTTGCGCTGTGAATGGTTACCTATTCTATAAACAGGTTCGTCCTTACAGCATGTATGCACTGCTGAAGTCGGACCAACGCCTCCTAAATACTAAATGTCTACTACATTTGCTTCGCTACGGGAGACATTGGTTCCACTTTGAGTTCCACCTTGGGGCAATCCGATGATGCCGTTGTTATGGTGACAAATGCAATCAATATTCAAATTAAATTTTTTGATTCGCAAATTTTTTAATTTAAATTTAGAAATCAACCAATCGTTAATTTCTCCTGTCTCGAAGAACTCCGATAGATGGCAGTGCGTTGTGAACCAAGGGAGAAATTTTGCTATGTGCTAAAAACCAGAAAGCAGTGGCCATTTAGTATTTAGGAGGCGTTGGTAGGACTTAACACCAAATTACGGTGCCATTGGAAAGTGAAGCGACTTACCTTAATTTTCCAGTCTAGCTGGCACAAGATAACAACAACAGTGTCCTTATGATTTTGCAATACATTCATAATGCATAGTTAAAAAAAATAATAATGAACGAATAAAGTGGAATTTTGTGCAGTTTTTATTTCTCTTTGAGTGTTTGTCCTCCCTTTTCATTTTGAGCACGAGTAGGGAACAAGTCCTCATTGAAGTATTGAGAAATTTAGTCACTTTAATGTAAGCTCTTTAAAACTTGGATCGATACGGCAGCATTACTGTCGCGATCAAAGCTGCCGCCCTTAAATGGATGAAAAATGCGGCAATTAGAGGAAGCGGCTAGGTGGTAGGCGAGGGAATAAGGACGTCGTCTTTGATTGATGTGTTATATTTAATCTGTCTTTCACTTCACCAATTAAGCCTTGTGCCTTGAAGTGTGAAACATCTTACGGTTAAATCCGCCGAAAGAAGCTCTTTCAATTCCAAAAGACATCAATTATCTCAATTTCGATCGAGTCGAGTTATTTGTTTCGACATTTTATTTGAAAGATGAATTCATGTTCTCACTTGTTCTTGCTTCTGGTAAATAGGTAAAAGAATGTGTTAAAAATCATTTATCATGCAAGAATTTTTTTTAAATATAAAGAGAAAAATATTGTTGAATCTGACCCAAATTGATTAGCTAAATACGAGCAAAACAAAGAAATAAACATGAAAGTGTTAATTTTGTTTCCGAATTATTTTATTTTTTTAAATGTGTTAACCCTTCATGGCCTGAATTAATTTGTAAATGAATGTATGCATATTTTTTTTTCCTAGTTGAAAACACATCTAATAACATATGTACAGAAATTTAAAATTTTGACAATCACTGGGGCTTATTCTTTAGAATCGGTAGTAACCGCTAAGAGAACTGTTTTCGGTCGCTGACACCAACTGTAGGTCTCTCAGCAAAGTACAAGGAATGGTACTTTCAAGTACTACAGTGGTGGGGAAAATTACAGACTCAAAGTTTTTGACTTTGTTTCAATTATAACTTTCTAAATAAGCTTTGGATCCTACCATTTTTCGCGATCATGCGTCTGTTTAACAGCGGAAAATGGTGGATGAATTCTCGCGGATGATGGTGAGATCTATGACTAAATTCCGATTTTGAGCGATTTTTTTGGCACTGCAGGGGAGGTTTAACAGTTTGAACTTTTAAAAATGAATGAAACGCTGGCTGATTATGTAATTCTTGCTCAAATGAAACATTTTTTCTTGTAAAGCTGAGTAATTTAAATCTAAATGATAATAAAGATAAAACAAGTCCGAACTTAAGAGTTATCGTTAGTAAACATTTTTATAGATTCTGTCAGTTGACTTATGCTTAAAATAGAAACAAATAACATCAAACATTCTATTCTAAAAATTAAACAGTCTGTACTTAATTTGGTTTATGAGTCTGTATCTTTTCTACCAAGTCTTTAATTTTAGAATTAGTTCTTGAGAATCCTAAGAAATTTAAGTGGTTTAAGTGCTATCAATTAATATTCAACGATATTTACATTTTTCTGCATTCGTAAGAAAAAATATTTGTTTAGAAGCGTATTTTGAACCAAATCAACAACAGCATCAGATGGCTATAGTGTGTAAATGTGAAAAAATTTTGTTGGTACCAAATTTCTATATAACGTGATGACTTTCTATTGCAGTAAGCTCTTATATTTGATTACCAATGCAAAAGGTCAGTAATTTTGATTTGGATTTCAGAAGGGTAACAAGTGTCTATTGTCTTGCAGGGAAATAGACAAAGAATTTGAAAAGATCGGCATTTTTTTATGATCCTGAAAATCAACAAACCTAACACTGAAAGTTTTTTTCCCAAATTATTTTCAAGTAATGTAACAAAAACAATTTAAGGATCTTCATCTGTGCAACCATACCGAATTTTGTCTAATATGGTTTCTTAATTTTACTTACAGAGTTAACTTTTTTTAAAAAAATTCATCACCCGTGGCTGAAACTATTGCAGATCAAGAATCCATTCTGCAGCATCGAAAGTTTCATTCGTGTCAAGCACAAATATGCTTTACAAAGCATTGTCTGTAGCGTCACAGCTTTCGTTGGATGTCCGAAGTTAACGCTGATGAGTACTTTTCAATAGTGTAAAGACAATTTGTAAGCCAGCCTCCTGACACTTAATCGTCATAATGACGTTATATTTATCAGTTCAAGGATTTTACTTTTTATCAATATTTTTGAGATCGGTATTTTCCCCTCAATTTTGGAATTTTTTTCAAAAAGTTTTCGCGTGCAACTCTTACTGCTCTGTCGTGCCACATTGTGACACGCGTGCCGCGAGTTGGCCACCACTGCTATAAAATGTGGTCCACTTAGAATTCGGAAAGGTGCCAAGTGGCCCGCTATAGAGAAAAGGTTGAGAACCACTTCCCTAAATGACAAGACTGTATTCAACTTAAAGCTTCTTTAAGTACTGTTTTAATATGAGATAAAAATATTTTTCTGTCTGGGAAGGAGGTGAAAATGAGTATTACAATTCCAGATAATAAAAAGGACAATACAGTAAAGGACACTATATATCTAGACGATCCCTGAAACTTTGAGTCACAATCAAAAAGGGTCAACCAGTCCAACACGTAGGTCTAATTTATAAGTTCAGCCGCAGATGAGGTTGGACTTCATCAGATATAATGTTGAGATTCTTCTTCGGTGGCCTCACCCTCAACTGACCTTCGAACGAAGTTTTCTCCTAGCATTCTTTGTTTTTGCCAACCTTTTCCCACTTTTTTCAATTTTCAATATGTTTAGATCACTGGCAACAGAGTCCATCCATCATATTTGGATCAACCCCTTGATCTTATTCCCACGTTCTTTGCCTGGAACATTCGCTTTGAGGAATTTTGGAAGCTCATTTTTAAAAATCGGAAAGGTCAAAAAACAACTCAGGCTTCTGGTTTTTGGACAAAAAAAAAAGGAAAAGAAAAAATTTAAGAGAAAAATATTTTTAAGATTGTCGATTAATAGTGAAAAATAAGGCCTTACCTTTTATTTAGAGTGTGACAAGACATCAACATAGTACATTCAAAAGTATTTATTTTCTTCCAATTGAAATCAATATGCTATTTGCCACGGACCATTTTCAGAGAATTAACAATTAGTAATAAGAAGTAAACCGGAGACAAGATGTGCTATTTTTTATTTGAAAGCCATTTCATTCTATACAATGAAAGCTTTACTGTATCAGGTGGTCAGGATCAAAATTTCCCAGTTTTGACCAACGTACATTTTTATCTGATCAACGTATGTCATTGAAGTTTGGTAGGCGTGTTACATAGCCCAATGAAAAAAAGAAATATGCAATTGGTTAAATGCTCTATATTGCCAAGTGATTAATTCTTGCTTTCTTTATTATTTCCTATCTTTGTCTCTAAGTTGCCACAATTCGTAGAAAAACCGTTCGCGCAACTATTGAATATACTTCTCAACACTTTGATTGAAGCAAATGGGAATCTCCCCCAGTCATGTACACTGTAAAAAAGGAATGTTGTTTTTACAGTTAGTTAATAAAGTTAGTTTTAGAGTAATAAACTGTAAAAATTACTTATTTTACAGTTTATTACCGTGCATTTTAAAGTTTTAAACTGGAGCCTCTGCTGCCAGTATTATACTGCTGTTTTTACAGTATAATACAGTTAAATTTTACGGCTATAAACTAAAATTGCTAACTTTACAGTAAAAAACTGTAAAATTGCTAGTTTTACAGTTAATTGCTGCGCATTTTACAGTTTTAAATTGGAACCTCGGCAGCCAGTATTCTGCTGTAAAAACAACAGTTTTTTTCAGTGTAACGTGTATACCAACTTTCAATTTATTAGAACGAGCCCTACGTATGTCAGAACAGGATAGCTGTAATTACAACCGCTCTCCATTATGAATCGCTTTTTGATACTACACAGAAATAAATTCAACATTAAGCCATATAAGAAAGACAACGCATTCTTGTTTGTTCGTTTTCATTTCGCGGAAGGCATAGACTACATTCTTCGGCTATCAACCCATCCATCACGCATCAGATAATTTGGATGTTCCAGAACGCGAATTTACTTGATTCCGTGTTGCGTTAGATAATTTCATTCTTGTTTTATTTGTTAAATCTATCTATTGCGTGCAAGAGACGAGTTCTTCAAACTAACACATTAAACACAAGAAATTCAAATTGGCTTAGCCAAGGTGGAAGCACGTGTTTGATTTTTTTTTCTCTACAGTTAAGATGCATATAAAAAATGAATTTAAATGTATGAAAATTACAACTCCTTGCAATGCAATGCCGTAATTTGGAAAATATCTTCGACTCTCGTGCCAGTATCTTGAGATAGATCATCATTGGGTGATTGATTGCTACCTTCCACTTTGCATCCAACCGCTTATTTCGTTCGGAGTAGAGGTTTCTCGAGTTGTCACTGACTGATAAATTGGTATTTAAGTAGATGTTGTGAATAGAGAAGATGGTTTGTTTCGCAATACTTTCTATTTCACTTCGTGAAAATTAATTAAACAAAAAAGGCAAACCCTCTGCTTAAAGTTAACGTATGCACATTTTTCAGATGATTGCTCGTTCAGGTTAGTTCAGAAGAGAGATTTTTTTCTTTCTTTTTTAAAATTAGTATTCAAGCTGGAAGCAGGAATGTGTATCAATGAGTATGATGGAACCTGGCATTAAAGAAAAAAAAAAGATTGCACTACGGCAGTTTTTTTTTTTTTTTTTTTTTTTTCAAATTCAATTAATGCCCTTACTTTCTAATCATTACGTCTGGTAATGAAGATGAATCTGTTTTCCATGATGAAGGTACAAGGTTATTTTTTGGTGGTTCACGTAGGCCAAAAAAAGCTTTGTGGACTGATTCGAAGGATGTTAATCACAAATATTTTCCCAGAAGTAAGGGAAAAATTGAACGTATTTACCGATTTCAAGAGTAAATTATAAAAAATCATACTTATTAAATAAATTGTGCATTTGTAGCTTTATTTATTCACTGAATATTCCTAATCAATCCCTTTTTTGTTCTACAATCAAAATTAGTCAGCTGAAAAAAAGTGGGAAATGATTTTTTTTTTATTTTTGGACATCAGTATATATGCTAAAGTTGAATAAGCGTTTTACCACCTGACATAGCTGCCTACAAAATCATCTTCATGGGATCAAAATTGTTCCTCCTCCGATATGCATTCTGTGTAGCTCTGGAGAGGTGATGGGCTCCTCACATCTTCCCTGTCCTGCTGTGAGCAAGATTTTTATAAGATCTATGTCTGATTAATGGATTCTGTTTCAGCCTTTTTTGTTATATTCTGTCTTCTTTGTTCTTCATACTTTTTTGCTGGAACTGTTCATAATACGCCTTTCGGAAAAAATATACTAAAGACAGGTAAAGAGGCCAGAAAAGGAAAACAGGAAATTTTGCATGTGACCCGAAAGCGTTGGATTATTTCTCAGTCCTCCCCTTGCACCTCAAAAAAAAAAAGGGGGCTTTTTTTTACCTCGTCATTATAATAATGCTTACTTCCTAACGAAGAAATATTCCAACAATACGTTTTTCTAAATCAACTTTTGCAATTTACACTGCTCTCTCATAACTTATGCACAAGAATTTGTGTTTTTTCTCTTTTTTCCCCCAAGAACGCCTTTCACAATTTCTAAACTTCTTCTCACTCCCACACTTTCCCAGCGACCGCAAACAGCCATTAGTATAACCCTCGAGAGAGAATTGCTGCTTAAATTCTCCATTTTCCGCGCCTTGGAATTTTTCTGCCTCCATTCATCCATCTGGTCAAACACGCGCGCTTCCCAGCACTCCTGCAAAAACGTGCCGCTCCATCAAAGTCATTTGAATAACAAAGAGGCACGTGACTGAGCTTTTGTTTTCACGACCAGATCGGTTTTAAAGGTTTCGCGAAACACAATTGGAAGTTCAAAGCTCTCGCAAAGGATGGTTTAACCTCTGAATTGGCAATAATTGAACTTATTTTGCGTTTGTTCATGTGCTTGTTTTGTTTTTGGAGGCAGAAGCTGCATCGAAAATCTTTTAGTTCTTTCTTGCGATATAAAGCTTTACATTTTCGACAAATAATCAGTTTAGAAAATTCAAAGGCTATTTATGACTATAATTAATCAGTAACGTAGATCAAAACAGCTGTTCGGAATAATCGAAGTCCGGTTTAACGGGGTTTGGATTAATGAGGATTTGCAGAATTCTCATATATTTACATTCAATAACATCTTCGATTTAATGGTGGAAAACACAATGCCTGACCTATAAGCACCATGTTTCTGCTTAAATATGAAAAGCATTTTATCTTTTTAAAGCAAAGCTTTCGGAGACTTTAATGCATACAAATAAGAGAATTTTAAAAAAAAAAATGATTTGATTTAGTTTCTCCTCACATTTTACTTCATAATTGTTTTTTTTTTACATCATTTTTTGTATAAAGAATTTAATGTATTCACTTTTTGCGTTTTGGTTTCAACATTGGCTTTTTTTATAGTAATAATACCCGGAAAACAAATAAAAACGGCACTACTTTCTAGGGAATAAATGTTTACTTCGTTTTAAGTCTTTTTTTTTTTTTGACTGGAATCGCAAAAAAGTCACTAATTATTGAGAGTATACTTGGAATATTTGATTAGTTAATTACTCTCTCTCTCTTTTCTAGTATCGAAAAAAATACTCTGAACGAATACATTGAAAGGATCATGTTTTTTTTTTTCTCTTTTTTTAGGTATGCATGATTAAATTAAAACAGATCCTAAAATGCAAATGAATAGAGAAAAAAATCCATTAACTTTCTCAGTCTACTGTAAGCATTCCCCTTAGCTTTTTTTTTTTTTTTTTTTTTTTTGTCAATTTGTACAGCATAAAACTCATAGAAAATGATAATTACTCATCTAACATCTACCCTTTTTTTCTCTCTCTCTCTCTACCTCGCCCTCTATCTCTCATAAATAAGGCAAATAATACTTAAAGAGCTACTTTTCATGCAAGCCAATCGGTTTGGAAATGTGAGATATCTGTAGCGAAAATTAGCGGTATTTTTGCCACCATTTATGAGGTTCTCCAAAAGAAAACTTAAATTGTAGGACACTACGATTTCGTTATGGTTTTTTTTTTTTTTTTTTTCTTTTTTACTTCCTTTTACGTAGTAAAGGAAGTATTGTGATCACGAAAAAAATTTCACTCAAATTTCGGTCTAAATTTTGATTTTGCTCACCCCTGAATGAATGTCGCGTAGTTTTTTCGACCTGTCAGCACGTGCATATGTACCTAACAACATACAAAACAGCCGAAAAAATCAATTTCGACCATCCCCGAGTAAATTACGACGAGTTTTTCTCGTGACGTCCTGTATGTACGTATGTGCGGATGTATGTGCGTATGTGGCTCGCATAACTCAAAAAACTATATGCCGTAGAAACTTCTAGCTTGGTATGTAGGCTCTGAGGGGGGTCTAGTTGTGCACTTCCCCTTGTGATTGCATTCGAATGTTCCCAAAGGGGTCTTTTACCCCTTTTTTGGGGTAAATCAATGTTAATTTCAATACAGACTCAAGTGATAAGCTTTTGGTCACCAAGTGTTTGACGCCAAGTTGGCGACATATCGCCAAGTTGGCGACAAATTTGGCGAAAAAATTATTTTTTGAATTTGGGTTCAATTTGGCGCTATTGGCGATATTTTGCGAAAAATTCACTAAATGATATTAAAATCAGCAATATTTAGAAAAAATAACCATTGTAAAAATATTTTTTTGCATTGTTTTCGTGGTAGATTAGGGGAGTAAATATTTGAATTGTTACCTTACTCACTCTAAGCACTTTTTTTAACACTTAAGGCAACTACTAAGAAATTTACACGTAAAAGGAAGTAGTGTGGGGTCCATACCAGATTTTCCTTTTTTACTGTTATTGTTATTGATGTATCTTCTAATAATAAATTTGAGAGAAAAAAAAACAATAAAAAATAATTTCTAAACTGCGTTTAGAAATATTTTTACGACTTAATAAGCTTTAAGTCGCCGCCCCAAGTCGGGGCTAAAGCAGAATTACCAGCATCTACGGACGATTACGACATAAAGAGATTGCAGTTTCGCACTTGCTTTGAAGTTCATCAGTTTGAAGTAGCGTCCCGGTGGACGAAATTAATTTGTCATGGGTCAGTGCAGCAACTAGTAAACAACAAAACAAACCAAAAAAATAACAAATAAAAAGTAAAAGAGTAGGGATAAATAAAAAATATTAAAGCAGAAAAATAATGTATGAAATGGTAACTCATCACAAGAATAGTAAAGTTGACATCAACAAATAATGCCCCGCTTTGAAAGAGAGGAGGTGGGATCTCGAAGTTATCAGAGTTTGGAACAAGGGGGCGGGAGTGGGGTAATAGGAAGTATGAAATCATGCATTTTTTATTGCAATATGTTTATGGAAAATAGTAAAAACATGAAGATCATAAAAAGGTCAGTGTTCGGTGCGAGCTACTGCTGTTGCCTATTTACACAATGTTATTATTATGAGGGTCAAAGCCGAGTAATTTGCCAGCACAGTATATTGCCCGAATATTTATTAAATCAAACTACGTTTGTCCACCTTTTTATTTCAAATGCCATTAACATTTAATTTTATTTCACCTAACTCTGCTCTTCTACTATTATTAACTCAAGGTTTTGTATAAATACTTCCAAAATTTCTCTTTGACATCATTTATTACTTCTAAAAGAGATCTAAACGAAATTCTACATATCATAGCTCAACTTATAATTATCTTGTCTTGCATCTGAAGGCTCCCTAAGGCTAAAGGAAAATTATCCAAATGCTTCGGCATAAACCTACGATCCTGAATCGCTTCGCCTTTTCACGATCTCTACTAAATACTAACGATACGAAAACGAAATTCGATTATTATCGTTTGCTTCGGGGTGCGAGGCGGAGGGGGGGGGATAATGTACGTTCAAATGACCTTCGTAGACCTCAATCAAGGTCATTACAGAAATATTTGTGAGGCTCGTGCCTCATGTGGAAGTCATAAAACTGAGCGGTGTAGGGGGAATTTCGAAAGTGGGGAAAAAAATTTCATGTTTAGGTATTTTTCGGTGCAAAATTAAGAGCAGGTGCATAAATTTTCGGTCGGAAAGCTTCAAAAGTCTGGGAACTTAAATGATGAATTGTTATAGGCAGGGCTGGTGGATACAGTAAAATGTCGTGTACCGGAGTGTAAGCTAATGGAAGGAGCCACTAATTGCATTTTTGAGCTTCATTAACGGTGATGCATTAGAGGAAATTAAGCCAAGAAACGTGTGGATAGTTTAATTTTGCGATAAGTTTCGGCTATCACAAGTTTATAGCATACGGAACTCAAAATCTCCATTTATTACATCAAAAGTTTCAGTTGTTATCTATCAGCAACAGTTGAAACTTTTATAGCGTCAATTTTTCAATTTTTTTATTAAGCGTGAATATAATTTGGTTGGCTCAGAAAATATGAGCAGTTTGACTCTACCAATTACAGATAATTATTATTCCTAAAAGATGTCGCAGGATCATATCCAAAACGAAATCGCAAAAACGAAAAAAATAATGAACTTGTGCATTTTATTTTAAAATGTGTTGAATATAAATAACGCACATAGAAACAAAACTGCTTTTGCAAATGTATCTTCAGTACATTTTAGGAGAGTCATTCTATTTTAATACAGGCAGACAGATGTGAAAAGTGTCCATCGGCTTATTTCTGATTTCTTCATTTTGCACAAGAGTACACTTTCCATAGAGTTTAGGAAGTTCAACTGAATTTTGAACCTTATCCTCTGTTTTTAAGATTTTTCATTTGATTCTACAATGCACCACAGTTTTTGGCGTGCAAATAGTATTGCATCAAGGGCGAAGTTTCACCATGAAATCCCTTACAACGTGATTGAATCGATTGATGACGGGAAGAATTTTGGTAAGAAGCATTTAACTATGATAAATTATTGTAACACATTTGACACCCACTAGCTTGGTTTGTAGAGTAGAACGCATTGATTTTGTCATCATTCCTTATTACTTTGAAAATGTTAAAAGTCAATGTGTAGATTTGAGTCGAGATTATTGAAAAATTCATTTGTAAGTTACTCTAAAGAAATGCAAACATATTCACATATAACTGTTCTACATTCAACTGGGCCCGGCCACCTTGTGGTACTAGACTGTGATGGGGAGGTCCCGGGTTTGAATCCCAGCTCGGGCATAGACGTACTTTCACTCTCTGTCCTTGAATTTTATCTGTATGAATGCGTGTTGTGAATGACTGCCTGCCCTGCAAGCATGTCCTAAGGCATGTGCGTTGATCTAAAACGGACTCCCACCGTAATGGTGCTCATAAAAACGGAAGATGTACCAATTCTGCCTTAAATCAAGCAGATTCATCTACTCGAGCTTGAGTACCCGATTGGCTTAAGTAACAACAACAACAACTGATGACGATGATAACAGCGGAGAATAATAATAGGGTAAAAATCAATCATGAAAACAAGAAGTAAAGGTGATAAAAAATGATAAGCAGTATTCTCCAATAAGGTAGTTAAAAAAGACCATATTAACAAAATTTATAAGCAACAACAATAAAAAATATAGAAGCAACAGGAACACTGTCTGATTTTCTTAGGTAAAACCTTTCGCGTATTTACGCATGCGTCAGGTCATCTCTAATCTGAACACAATAGGGATGACAGGTAAGATAACAGTAAGGGGAAGAATAATAAGAAGCATTTTGAATCAAACAACGTAGAATGACGCTAATTTCAAATACATAGTTTAGTTGAATGTATCAAAAGGATAGCAAATGCAAGTTTTAATTTTTAAGTAGAACGGTTCGCGAGTGCTAGGAGCGGCTCTCACAGACGGACAGTATCAATACTTAATAATAAATAATACTATAATGTACAATAATCAAAACCGTTTTCGAAATTTTTATCTCAGTAGGATCCATTCGCATGAATATAAAATACATACAAATAAGTACCAACGATATTTACGCACTTGATCATAGGAAAGCATTTAGGAAGTTAACCTTCGTACCCACAACGAATCTGAGATTTCTATCAGATGACAGACGAGGTGTGGTTATCGGAGTATCTTGGTGGCGTCCCTTTATTCGATTCAGTTGTTCTCGCTTTTTTCCGAGGCTCTGACTTCTCCAAGTTAAAGGTCACGTCAGCAGCAATAGAATAAATGTTTCGAAATGTACAGGAGGAAAGCCAACAGCATCTTAATAAGCTTGGAGAGCGAAAAGGGACTTTGTTCTGTTTCTAAAGTTCTCCACCTCCCCCTTACCCCACACCTGAAGGATAAATGGTGCTGCTGATGCATCAGTTTTCGATTTTAAACGGTGCACAGTAAAAATCCGTTTATCCAGACTTTTGATATCAGGACCCTTCCGTATTCTAATGCACTGACAGATTTAAAATTAACTACTCAATGGGATTGTATTCCAGTTTACCTTATCATTTTACAATGAGGAAGCGTGCTTTTTCGGATTTTTCAGCAATCTGAAAAAAAAAATACTTGTTTTCCCGAGGTGATTGAATTATGTAATGAAAAAATGAATTAAAAACACATGACTCCCTTTGAGTGAACTATGAAGTTTAGAATATTGATCAGAACGGTTCACCAGTTTCTTCTGTCATTCTAAGAAAAACAGCAGTATTGCGGTTTAATCTGTCATTTTACAAGGCTAGAAAGTGTGCTCTCTTAGATATTTTGGCAATGGAAAAAAAACTCGTTTTTCCCCTTTGATTTGCGTATAGTGAAACCAAATGTATGCAGAGGCGGTAGATTCAAAATGGTAAAAGGTAAAAGCATTTTATTAAAACACACGGACATCGACAGGCAAAAACATAATACAGGAACTACATGAGTAAAAGGAGGAGAAGGAGAAGGACGTACAACGACACTGTATGAGATACAAGAGTGGAACGTCAAACAAATGCAGCCAACATGGCTATATAGGAACAGTTCACTTTATTTCTTTCCAATGGTATAATGTTTACAAATGCCGCTCAACATTGTGCGATAAAAAATTGATTTCACTTGATTGAATTATAAAATAGAGAATAAGTTTAGAACATAAATCAGAATGATTCACCAGATTCCGCTGACATTCTAAGAGTTATTAGACGCGGAATCGATACTAAACAGTATCAAGGATAAAGAAAATAATAATTAGTTTGTTTGTTTCAAATGGGGCTGTGTTTAGCTTCTTGCCATTTGCAGAACCCAGAGCATTCCCCAAGACCGGCATCCACTCTTTCATGTGGCATCACCATCGGCGGAATGCCATTGCCACGAGAATTTTGACGCCCAGCTTCCCCACTAGATGGAGGCACCTGGGCTCTATTCAATACGAAACTGCACTAGGAATTTAATTTTGTAAAGAGATACCATAAGCCCAACAAGTACTCGAGGGATCTTTTACATGCGCCATAATCATACGACATGGACGCTGTCGATTTTCTCCACCAGCTGGAGTCGGGTTTGATCCCGCGCCTTTGAGAGTGAGAGGCCGGGGCAGTCGCGAATCATAGTAACAGAATCGCGATGGCCCCGGAGAGGCCAGCGTCTTAACCACTACACCACTCTGTGGGCTGATGGAAAAAAAAATAATAATGATTATTAATAACTAAGTGTGCGGAATTACATGATGCATTCGCATCTGACGAGTATTTTCTGGCGTGTGTTTTAAGTTAATCTGCTATTTTTATGAAGCAATTTTAATCAATGTGTAAACCCTAATAGATGTATTCGACAGCTTCAGCATAGTGCTGTTTAATCCACGTGAACTAATAAAAGATAATAACATAAATTACTGACAAGAGAAATAGACAGTCATTCAGGTTTTCAATTGGCAATCCCCAAAATTCGTTTATTTAAATATTGGCGCTTACATAACACTGGGATTTTAAATAAAAAAATACAGGCAATTACATTACTCTTATCAAAATTCTGAAGTGAGTCTTTATTGTATTTTAATTCTGCTCAAATAAGGCGTTATTTTACAAATACTATAAGTTAATAATTTTATCAAGCAGCACAATTTATCTTCAACATGTTTAAATTCTTGATTCATCAAAAAAAAAGGAAGGAGAAGGGTATTATACCTAACTGCTGTTTTTCCAGTTGCTCTCTCTCTCTCTTTTTATTGATCGCAATTTTCTACCTATATAAAGGTTTCACTGTCATTTTAACTAAACATTTAACACAAAAATATAAGCTTAAGAAGCATATCCTCAGATGTGTGTACCTAAGTCAATGACTTTTTTTTCCCTGAGCAAGCATAAAATATGGGACGATTCCAAGCGAAATGCGGAACAAAACCAGATGGAACATTTAGAAATCAGAAATAATTCTAACGAGGAATCGGTAAGGGGGAGGGTGAGGGAGTGTCTCTCATTTGGCGTTTGTTACAGTTCAGCTAAGTATGTATAGCAACTTTCTTTTAAAAACATAATTTGTGTTTTTCTTTTTTCTAATGCAAAATTTTCAAATACTTCGAATTAATCGTAAAAGAGACAACTTCAAAGATTATATGGAATAATGTTTAAAACTTTTTAAATCTTATTGAGAACAATGAAAATGATTTTAGTTTTATTTATAATTTTTACTATCATTATTATTATTACTAGCTGCGTAGCCCGGTGTTGCACGGGCTGTAATGTAGTGAAGGCAGTTTGAGAAAACTACTCGCCACCAAGGCGGCTCGCCTTTAAAGAAATGAGGAAAGTTTAAACAGTTTACTCGCCGTCAAGGCGGCTCGCCTTTACAGTAGCGAGGAAAGTTTCAATTCACTACTCACCGCCAAGGCGGCTCGCCTTTAAAGTACCAAGGAAAAGTTTAATAAACTACTCCCCGCTAAAGCGGCTCGCTAAAAAGCTTTCCTGCATCAAAGAATCAATCGAATTATTTGCACATGCTTCCTCAAAAATAAAGACGATGTCAAGTAGCGCATACTTAGCACTCTCCCTAAATTACAAATAAAATTCCTTTCCAAAAACAATTATTTCCAAACCGCTTTCTTCCGGTAAAATTAATTGCAAAATTCTAAACGAAAAAGTTCTTTTAATATTTGGATCGAAGCCAGAAAAAGTCCCTTCTAAAAACAGCAATTGCAATTTTATTTAAAAACACATTTTCAAAATGGTACCTGAGAAAAAATATGTCATTAATAATTAGAATAAAAACAATTGTTAGAACTTTGTTATAACACGTATTCAAAATGACAATGAAAAAAATAACACTCTTTCATTTTAAAAAGTTCAACTTAATTAACGTTTTAATTCAAAATCGCAACGGAAAGAAATAAATATCTTGGAATTTTAAATAGTTCAATAATTTAATTAACGTTTTAATTCAAAATGGCAACGGTAAGAAAAAATGTCTTGGAAGTTTAATCATTAATTAGGCTTAATCGCTTTAAATTTGACTACTTATTAATTAAACATTCGCTTTAAATTTGACTACTTATGGATCGCAGCCAGAAAAAGTCCCTTCTAAAAACAGCAATTGCAATTTTATTTAAAAACACATTTTCAAAATGGTACCTGAGAAAAAATATGTCATTAATAATTAGAATAAAAACAATTGTTAGAACTTTGTTATAACACGTATTTAAAATGACAATGGAAAAAAATAACACTCTTTCATTTTAAAAAGTTCAATTTAATTAACGTTTTAATTTAGGGCCGAATTCAAGTGAAACACCATTGCAGTCGCTTCGAGGCGATCGCATATTGCAACCGCTACTGTAAGTCGAATTCAAGTGAATTCGTTTCACTTGAATCCAAATTTTGGAATTTGCGATTGCATTGGTGAGTTGCGATCGTCCGTGTTTCACTTGAATTCCTGCCTTAAAATCGCAACGGAAAGAAATAAATATCTTGGAATTTTAAATAGTTCAATAATTTAATTAACGTTTTAATTCAAAATGGCAACGGTAAGAAAAAATGTCTTGGAAGTTTAATCATTTATTAGGCTTAATCGCATTAAATTTGACTACTTATTAATTGATATCTTCGCTAATTAAAATCGTGGCGGCTCGCCTTTAAAGTAATGAGGAAAGTTTAAACAGTTTACTCGCCGTCAAGGCGGCTCGCCTTTACAGTAGCGAGGAAAGTTTCAATAAACTACTCGCCGCCAAGGCGGCTCGCCTTTACAGTACCAAGGAAAAGTTTAAGAAACTACTCCCCGCTAAAGCGGCTCACTAAAAAGCTTTCCTGCATCAAAGAATCAATCGAATTATTTGCACATGCTTCCTCAAAAATAAAGACGATGTCAAGTAGCGCATACTTAGCACTCTCCCTAAATAACAAATAAAATTCCTTTCCAAAAACAATTATTTCCAAACCGCTTTCTTCCTGTAAAATTAATTGCAAAATTCTGAACGAAAAAGTTCTTTTAATATTTGGATCGCAGCCAAAAAAAGTCCCTTCTAAAAACAGCAATTGCAATTTTATTTAAAAACACATTTTCAAAATGGTACCAGAGAAAAAATATGTCATTTATAATTAGAATAAAAACAATTGTTAGAACTTTGTTATAACACGTATTCAAAATGACAATGGAAAAAAATAACACTCTTTCATTTTAAAAAGTTCAATTTAATTAACGTTTTAATTTAAAATCGCAACGGAAAGAAATAAATATCTTGGAATTTTAAATAGTTCAATAATTTAATTAACGTTTTAATTCAAAATGGCAACGGTAGAAATAAATATCTTGGAATTTTAAACAGTTCAATAATTAATTAACGTTTTAATTCAAAATGGCAACGTAGGAAATAAATATCTTGGAGTTTTAAACAGTTCAATAATTTAATTAACGTTTTTATTCAAAATGGCAACGGTAAGAAATAAATGTCTTGGAAGTTTAATCATTTATTAGGCTTAATCGCTTTAAACTTGACTACTTATTAATTGATATCTTCGCTCATTAAAATCGTATAATTATATAAATTGAAACTAATGAAGCCTGAAAAATTACCTATCTATCGGTACATGGTTCGACTTTCAGTTCATTGGCGTTCAGGAGAAATAAGCGTGACATAGATAGATAGTTAGAAAGAAAGATAGAAAGATAGAAAGAAAGAAAGAAAGATAGAAAGAGAGATAGATACTCGGTTTTTAATATAAGTAGATAATTATCATTGTTATTTATTTTTTATTTTATGTGCCATGTATTGCTTTTTTTTATATCTCAAAATTGTGTAGTTAGTTTCAGTTTTATAAAGAAAGAAAGAAATAAAAAGGGAAAAGGTCAATAATAAAATTTTTATTGCTATTATTTTGAAAAATAATTTCACAAATAGAAATACTTTGAAAAACTTTTCAAATTAAAAAAAGAGAAGAGATCAAATGCATTCTCTTTCAATGTGTCTGTGTGAGAGAGAGAGAGAAACTTGTTGCGAAACATTAGAACTTTCTTTTTCCCCTTTTCCCCAAAAATGTCCGACTTCAAGGAGCTCTACAAGTAGATAACTAATTGCTGGACCATCAAACGGTATCATACGGAATTAAGTTGCTATGATTGCGCAGTTACGTCGTAGATAAAATCTACCGCCGGAATCATGGCTGATGGACATACAAATAGGTCAACGGATTAAACGACGGTTCTGTCATACCAATGGGGATATGGTTGCCTGGATGCGTTTTCTGCCTCCGGAACGGTGATTTAAGCCAAAATGAAAGTTTTGACTTTCTACAATGCAATCGGTGTAAGGCTGACATTTTATAAAATCGTTGCCACACTGCAAAAAATGAACTGTTGTTTTTACAGTATAATACTGGCATCCTAGGCTCCAATTTAAAACTGTAAAATGCAGAGTAATAAACTGTAAAACTAGCAATTTTGCAGTTTCTTACTGCAAAGTTAAAAATTTTAGTTTATTGCCGTAAAATTTAACTGTATTATACTGTAAAAGCAACAGTATAATACTGGCAACAGAGGTTCCCGTTTAAAACTAAAATGCACAGTAATAAACGGTAAAATCAGCAGTTTTACAGTTTATCACTGTAAAATTAAATTTTTACTGTTCATTACTATAAAATTAGCTGTGTTATACTGTAAAAACAACATTCATTTTATACAGTGCATGCTTCATTTTGACTCGGAGCAAGAATAATTTTAATTTAAAGTTATCTATGTTGCTATCTCTTCCCAATGCTCAATTTTTATTCGAGATATGAAACACTTTTTTATAAGACAGTACTGCCGTGCTAAGCACAAAAGTCGAATCTGCACTTTTTAACAAAATTGAGTTGTCGCCACCACGTGACTCTTTGTGAAGTATTTTACCTAAATACAAAATTATATGATAATTTGAGAACGAGAAATAGTTCTGAAAAGTTTCATCTGAATCAAATACATGGTGGCGCAAAACTTTTAATAGTATATCTCAGTTTGAGCTCGACTGTAGATACAACTTTTACGATTAGCATTGCAGAGTAGGGAGTAAAAAAATTAAAATTAATCCCTTCTCCTTCTAATGCAAAACGTGTTTCGTGCTTTAAGACAAAAACTTGTAAACCCTTCTGTTTTGTAAACACTAAGGGATTGCTAACAAATGATATCATACTTTTTTTCAACATTTTCACCCTTTCCCTCTTTGTCACAAAGTGTCACACTTCGCCTTATGAACAACCCCTTTATGACATGTCACGAAATTTTTCATAAATAGTTTACTATGAGAAAAATAAGTTAGGTCACACTTTTTGTCACCCCCTTCCCTTGTCACAAACTGCTGAAATTTCATGAACGCCCCTCCTCCCCTCAAACCATGACATCAGTTTTGGACAGACCCTAAAGTTTGATTTTAGTGACCTTTAAGCAAAACAAAAATTAAACGAAGAATAAAATATCACGAAACCAGTATTTCTATAATTCTCTTATAGCTCAATTGTAATAAAATAAATTTTGTCTTACTTTCACGTACTTTGAACGATCAATCAACGGTATTTAAACAATAATTTCCATAAAGCTACCTTGGAATCTCTAAGTCAAGAAGTTTTAAATAACTTTACTATTGTGTTAATGGCAATCACGTGCCATCAAGCTTAATACGATGATCTTAATTTTGCTTAATGTTACGCATTTCCTAATCCAATTTTAACAATTTTTCTCATCTCAACATGATAGTTTTGGATTTGATCCGTCATTATCCTTAAAGCTTCAAGTAAGAACATAAAACAATCAACCCTTTCCCTTGTAACACAGACTTAAAGAGCATAACCAAGAACTGAAATGAAAAAAAAAAAAAGAAAAAATTGTAGAACTAATCATTTTTATGATTTTCCTCTTTCACACAAGTATTTTAAAATACATTTATCAAAACTTTATTTTAATCAATAAGTACAACAAATATCAAAGAACGAATTTCATCAATCTCAGGAAGCAGCAACGATCAATTTTGCAATTTCACAATCAAGTCCCATAATTGCTTTTAAAAACATTGGAAACTACAATTAATCAGAAAGGAAAACGCTAATTAAATCTGAAACCAGCACAAGAAAGCAAATCCCGCGAATTAAACGTGCTATCAAGATCTTTCATCTGACATCTAATCCATCAGCTATCGCGAGCAATCCGCAGTGAACTGCCTTGAACTCCTTCATCGGCTACAAGGTTAATTCCAGCGAAGGTGTCATTTCGATGAAAATGCCTACAAAAAATTGAGGTGCCCTAGAGGCCATGACTGCAACATCCTCTTTGCAGAGCCCCCGCGAAGACAAGAAAACCAACCACTGAAACCCCATTAGCCACAGCTAACTGATTTCATTGTCCTTGAGGTTCAGGAAATACTTAACCCCACGTCACAGGACGTAACGGACTCACAGTCGAAATTTCGCCTCAGACAAAGAAAGTTCAGTTTCACAAAAAGTGAGCTAACACGAGAGGCGAAATGTGTTTTCACACATGCTTCTTTTTCTTTTTGTTGGTGGCAACAGGAAGACCGGTAAATCCTTACAACTGCGGTTTTTTTTCTTTTTTTTAGGTGTGGTTCTAAAATGTAGCCAAGAGAAAAAAAAAACAGAATGTAAATCGGTAGTATTATACAGAGATGTGGCTATTCCGAAGAATTACGATTTTCACGGAATTTCATTTGTGTCATGGAATCGAATTTTCGAGAACTGCACTTACATAGCACTTAAAACTACGGCTGCTGCTACGTGCTTTCAGAATACAAGTTCTTATCCCCATTCTTTCTTAGTAATGAAGCTTTGTAATTACATCACTTTGCCGCATGGTATTCAATGAATCTAGTCACAGGAAGTAGCATAGCCTACCGGGAGGGTCCATGGCGTCTGGACACTCCCACAAGTGAGAAAGAAAATTAAAAAACGGAAATGTCCATTTTTTTTTACCTATAATTATCGTGCGCGTATACACAACAAAACTCGAATTATAGTACATTAAAATTTCGCTGGACTCTCAGCAAAATGGAAATTTGGCTACGCAGCTGGTTACTGGTCAAAAGCATTATTTTTAAGGCAAAATTAATAAGGTATAAAAAAACAATTTTATTGGCTGCAGGAAAGAAGACTTGCTACGCTCTGACAGTACTCCTTCACTAAACATTAAACGTATGGAAATGCTAGTAAAATTAGCGAAAAAAATAACTATACAAGAAACGCGTACTTTCTTAAGTGAAGTGGCTAGAAATTGATTAAAAGTTCATTTACTTCTGACTGAAATCTAAGGCAAAGGTTTTATTGTTTTAAGCATCTTACCTCAAATATTTCTTATGATTTAAGGTGCTTCAAAAAGTTATTCCAAATGATCTTTCTGTTTCTTGCACCATTTAACAAAAACTTTTTTAAACAAAAAGTCACTAGGATAAATACATCAGTCAGTGACTTACACGACTTCTAAATTACAACTAAATTCTCTTGTCCAGTCTAAACTGTTAAACCTTTAAAAATCACAAAAATAAACACATTCCCGATTCTCTTGGTAAGTGCTCAACCAATAATTTTTTTTCACTTCAAAATGACAAATGCGTGGCATTTAAATTGATTGAAGTGCGTTATTTCGTTAGATTTAATTGTTTCGCAATGTATCAGTACAAATATCACGAAAATGCGCAAAAAGTAAACACGACTTTTATGCCAATTACTTTCACTTTGAATTCCTACTTAATTTGGTAGATCAAGTAATTGGACTGTTGTAGATAATCAAAGATCAAGAAATTCTTAGAAGGGTAGCCAAAGAAAAATAAAACAATAATATAATATTTTACCTTATATTATTCACAGAATATGTAATAACCGTAAAAGATTAAGTATCACATATTTATTGTAGTTTTTTTTTTTTTGTCACTTTAATGCGTTTTGAGGGTATTTTTTTTCCAGAAGTTATCGTTTATATCCTGAAAAAACTAAATAGGTGATTTGTAATTTGCTATTCGTACATTCGTACATTTTTCATGGAAAAAGTGTTTCAATTTCTTTATGCAAAGGAATTAGTATGAAAAATCCTAACGCGAAACGCGTAATGAGTAAATTTTATTTTTTAAGTTCAGTCCTTTCCTAACACCAAAAGTTTTCCTTCTTTACTGTTATATTTCTTACATAGTACAAGCCCCCCCCCCCCTATCACCGTCAACTATTCAACAAGTCTCCTTTAATTTGATAAAAATGCTTCGAAAAATCTAAGAAAAAATTAAAGAATTTAGTTTTAATGAACAATTACTATGAAAAATGAGAAGTCTCAATTAAATACGTCTCTCCAATACTTTAAAGCAGAAAAGTGTTGAACCAAAAACTGATAACTAAACAAAGAAGCTAAAGAAGCCAAGAAGAAAATAAATCGAAGCTTTTAAATTGAAGTTCCAACATGATATTGTTTTATCATTACTTTGTCTTTCAAACTTTTTATATGATAATCTCGATTTTAATCTTTGCGTTTAAAAAAGAGATTTTAATGAGACGTTCTTCCAATTTATTCTTTATTCAAGAGTCAGTTGAGAGGATAAAAGGAAGAAAAGAGCAGTAATCCCTCACGAACATATATCTCGCACGCAAGGTGCGAACGAAAAGGGGAAGAAATATCGTATTTTCGTTCCATTTTCTCGGCGACATTTTCTTTATCCCCTCTTTTTAGGCTTAAACGCGAGGGTGACAGGTGCACAGCGTCAACTGTGAGAATATTTTTTTCGGGAGAGCTTTTTGAACGGAAGTTTCAGTGCTCTTTTAAAAAAAGAAAAAGAAAAAATAACAAAAGAAAAAGAAACGCAACGCAATCGAATGTGAGGGAAAAGTGCAAAAGCGCGGACGTAATTCTGTTTTCGAGTTCTTTCAATATTTATGCTCTAGGTGCCGTTGACTTTCTTTTCTTTCTTGAATGTTACTCTGGTTGAGCTTTGTCATCACAAATCAAATTTTTTTGTGAAAGATTTCTAGGTAAGAAAAAGAAAAACTCATCGGGCGCTAAGTCAAAATTACAAAGTAAAAACGGCTTAAAAATTAAAAGATGCTTTGATTTGTTAGGAATAATTGCTAGAATGTGTGATTAAAAGTCCTCTAATACAAGGATAAAAAATTTTGAACAAAACAATAACTAATTTGAAGGGAAAATATTGCGGAAAAATATAATGCTCTCGTACTTTTTAATTAATACTATGATATCAATAATATTTAAAAATATCTTGTAGTGGCTGTAAGAAATTTGCTTACACATGACAATGAATACATTGACAGATCGAATGTATTTTAATTTATTGAGCTATAGTACAATTCTGAATGAATAAATAATGAGGATATATTATTGGTGAAAATTCACCTTTGTTCGTGGACCCTTTGTATAGGGTTGTAGGTGTGACTTAATTTTCTTTGACAAAGTTTAGAAGATGGTTGATTTTTCACAACGCTTGAAGTTCTTGTCAGGATTTAGAAGTTTTATGACAAAAAATGGAGCTACATGTATGATGAATTTTAACGTATAAATTAATGTTATGTGTTTATTTTTTTGGAATCATTCTACGAAATCAAAATATATATTACGCGACTCGTATCCGCTAATCACAAAGGCAATGGATTAAACGTCTAGCACCAGACGAACAACAAGCAATAAGCAATCTTGATAGATTTTCAACAATGCGAATTTTTCTTAGTGCTTGTGGAACACTTCTCCATAATCTTTCCTGATATTATCATGCCTCTTTTATTGAGATGCTAATCTGTCACATTTACCTTTGAAAAAGTGAAATAAACTCAAGTGAAATTTTCTATCAAAATGGTGGTCATGTAAACAAAAATTCACCGAGCAATTCTTGCAGCAACTTGTCACAACTTGCTGACCGTGTATTTTGACTTTCATTATTTATTATCAAGGGTGTTTACAAGGAGAAAACTTTCATGGCAAGGAATGCGCGATTGAAATTTTTGGGGGATAATGTTCTTCTGTGGGGGGGGGGGTCGTACTGGAGGGCTGTTTAGTTTTCTACGTGGAGGCGTCTCTTGGTGGAGATGAGCAGAGCACCCCCGCTGTCATTATCCCGGGCTCCGGCTATAAGGTCCCAAAACAAAAGATCCACTTCCAAAAGGTTCACGGGATAGAAGATCCGGGAGACAGAAGGTCCGCCAGACAAAAAGTCCAATGACCATAAGATTCAAGGAACATAAGGTCCACGAACAGAAGGTACACATTTTTGGACAGCGATGGCATAAGGTCCAGTTTTCCCAGTGGAATGGACATAAGGTCCAGATTTTGAAGTTTATCTTTTGTCTCAAACTAATTTTGTTAAATATTTAAGTTCTTAATTTTCTGTTCGTGGACCTTTTGGTTTTGGACCTTCCATCCTGGATTCCTTTATCCCTCAGAGGGACTAGATTGCTTATGTTCTGGGAGGTTAAAATGTTGGCAAGTTCAATTCACTATAAATTTCATATTAACTAGTGAAAAAAAAAAATGTTTGTTTGATAGGCAACTAAGAGCAGAAAGTACTTAAGAGAGTGTAAAAAAAAGTATCTAAACCAAATAAATGTCTCCGTGCTCTCGAAAGAAGATGCTATTTACAGCGTATTTTGTACAAAGCACCAAATAAAGATCGTCACACCGCCGCAGAAAACAGTTAGACTGCTCTTCCAGAATGTACTCTTTGTCTAAAGTCATGCATTAAAATGCTGAAAAAGAGCTCTTTCGCTTCATCCAAGTTGTTCCACCAATTAAAACTCCAGACTCTACCGCTAAGAATACGGAATTTCTTCAAAGAAAAAACAGACAGACGCTCTTTATTTCGGCTAATGTTCCCGAGATTAGGTGGATACAACATCAGGCATGATTCTTAATCAAGAAAAAAAAAAAAAATTAAAAAAACCTTCAAATCCATTACAGCCGCTTCCTTCCCCCAATAAGGTGCATTACGTATGATAATTTCCCTCTCTGTGTATGTGATGTCAGCCGTTACACCCGAAACTACCAGATGCGTCACGAAATGTTTCCAAGCCGAAGCCAGGAAGCGGATAATGGCACTTTATTCGGATTTACAAGGTTGACGGAGTACACCGTTAGATTCGGGCCTTTAAATATATCTCATTGTTTTTCCGGTCCTGTTGCTGGTTTTAGCAACGACGGAAAAAAAGCGGTCGGAAGTGTAGCAGATGATTATCGATTTTACCTCATTATGGGCAGTTCCTTATTGATTCCGGGACGTTTATATTTGTTTAATAGCGTAATATTAATGCTATTTTCCTTTCGATGTGAAATGCGAGAATAGCTGTAATCTTTAAGGTTTCGGACAAGATGGTGTACATGGGAGATTAAAAGATTTTGAGTAAAATGGCCTTAAGCGAATGAGATAGAATAAAGGAAGGATTGATTGCAATCATTGAAGTAAGTCAACAAGATAAGGTGCAAATTTGAAACAAAAATTGCGTACACATGTTTTGGAATCAAAGAAAACTCCGTTCTAATAAAGATTCAAGAACAAGTTCTTGAAAGTTGTAGTACGTCTGTTTTCATTGCAACATTTTGACTTACCTTGTTTATTTGCTTCAAAATGCCTTGCTCCTCAATGGTAATCATTTTCATTTATAATCAGTAAAGCTGCCACAGAGATATGATATCGTCCTTTGTAGTGAGTAGATAATATGTGATCTTGTCAAGTAGTTATCTTTTCATGTCTTACCTGTATCCATTGCTTACTATTGTCCAAATTGTATTTTCAAAAAAATTAACATAGCCCCTTCATTCTCCAAACAGTTCACTTATAAGTTATAACAGACGAAAACTGACCTAATCGATTGTACTAAATTTGCTACATACCTCACTGCCCCCTCTCCCTCTTTGAGAACGACAACTTAACGTATTGAAATGCATCAATGTGTTGTAGAATCATTTTACTGTTTCGTTAATCTTCAAATGTTTGTTACTTTACATATTTCCAGAGCCATTCATGGAAAAATGTCCAAGTAACTTCTAACG
The DNA here is from genome assembly GCA_038373865.1 of Uloborus plumipes. NCBI lineage: Eukaryota > Metazoa > Arthropoda > Arachnida > Araneae > Uloboridae > Uloborus > Uloborus plumipes. Next base: position 53,743 of record JAXGGA010005063.1, read on the forward strand.
ATTACATTAGTACACTGTTTTGACATACACTGAAGTGACAAAAGTCATGGGATACCTCTTAATATCGTGTCGGCCCTCCTTTTGCCCGGCGAAGTGCAACAACTCGACGTGGCATGGACTCAACAAGTCGTTGGAAGTCTTCTGCAGGAATATTGAGCCATGCTGTCTCGATAGACGTCCATAATTGTGAAAGCGTTGATGGGGCAGGATTTTGGGCACGAACAGACCTCTCGATGGTGTCCCATAAATGCTCAATGGGATTCATGTCGGGCGATCTAGGTAGCCAAATCATTCGTTGGAATTGTCCAGAATTTTCTTCAAACCAATTGCGAACAGTTGTGGCCCGGTGACATGGCGCATTGTCATCCATAAAAATCCCATCGTTGTTTGGGTACATGAAGTCCATGAATGGCTGCAAGTGATCTCCAAGTAGCTGCACATAAGCATTTCCAGTCAATGTTCGGTCCAGTCGCACTAGAGGACCAAGTCCATGCCATGAAAAAACAGCCCACACCATTACGGAGCCACCACCAGCTTGAACAGTGCCTTGCTGACAGTTTGGGTCCATGGCTTCGTGGGGTCTGCGCCACACTCGAACCCTACCATCGGCTCTTACCAGCTGAAATCGTGACTCATCGGACCAGGCCACGGTTTTCCATTCATCTAGGGACCAACCGATATGCTCACGTGCCCACGAGAGTCGCTGCAAGCGATGTCGTTCTGTCAGTAAAGGCACTCGAGTCGGTCTTCTGCTGGAATAGCCCAAGAAATCCAAATTTCTCCCCACAGTTCTAGCAGACACGTCCATTGTACGTCCCACATTGATTTCTACGGTGATTTGACGCAGTGTTGCTTGTCTGTTAGAATTTACGACTCTTTGCAGACGTCGCCGGTCTCGATCTTTAAGTGCAGGCGGTCGACCACTGCGCTGTCCATGGTGGGATGTTATGCCTGAAATTTCATACTCTCGGCACACTCTTGACACAGTGGATCTGGGAATGTTGAATTCTCTAACGATTTCCGAAATGGCATGACCCATGCGTCTAGCTCCAACTAACATTCCGCGTTCAAAGTCTGTTAATTCACGTCGTGCGGTCATCATCACGTTAAAACCTCTTCACATGAATAACTTGAACAGAAATGAAAGCTCTGTAAAAGCACTGCGCATTTATACCTGTTCTATGCGATGCTACTGCCATCTGAAAATTTGCATATTGCTATCCCATGACTTTTGTCACTTCAGTGTATGTGCCATAATTAAGGTAAGTAATCAAAGTTTATCTAGGATATTCCTTAACACGGGGAAGAATGGAATGACCACCTAATTTGACCCTTTCGAGCTATGGACCACATTTACCGAATAGTTTCACTCGCCGAGTAATTAGACCTTATTGGAAGACGGTCTCATGGGAAGCAATGATGCTGCGGGTAATTGTAAAAGCAATTAGTTAGACTGGCGTTTCAGATGCAGTCACACCAACCAATAAATACCACGCGGGGAACATACGGCGGTCATTTAACTGTAGCCGTAACGACAGACCGTAAATTGAAGTGAAAATATTTTAATTGCTCTTTCGAGTTCCGTTTGTGACCGATTGAGGAATGATTTTGAGTGTAATGCGATTTGAAAGGGAGGGGGTTGCGTCTTATCTCGTGGGAACATCAACTTCAACATTTCACGCTGCTATTGGAATGTGAAAATTAGGTTCTAAAAGCGTACATTAATGACCGATAAAATACAATGTTGTATCTATCGGTCATCACTGGTTTTTGGAAAAAGATTACTCCCTTGGAATGAGAGAGTGGAAATCCTTCTGTCAAGTTGCGTATGCCTCGTACGAGTCAGCTAGTAGTTCCTATTAGCTTTTCTATGCGGTTAAAAACTTTGAAAATTGTTAATTAAATTAATTAATGAAATTTTAAAATCTTATCGATACTTTGCATTTCATTTTCATTAGGCAAATTAACTCACGAGTTATATCTGACTATTTGATTTAAAATATTGACAACTTCAGAGTTAAATAAGAATCATTGTTTTAACTGCAGAAAAGTCATTAAGTAAAATCATGTACTACGATTCAGCTTCTGAACCATACACAGGCCGGAATTCAAGTGAAACATGGACGATCGCAACTCACCAATACAATCGCAAATTCCCAAATTTAGATTCAAGTGAAACGTTACAATCGCCACAAGATGCTATTCTATCGTAATTCGACTTCCAGTAGCGATTGCAATTGCGATCGCCCCGAAGCGATTGTAATGGTGTTTCACTTGAATTCGGCCCATAGTTTTGAAATGCATAATCGATGGAATGTACATTCAACAAAAAAAAAACCTCTTACTAATTAAGTTTGAGGAAGCAAGGTTTCAAAAATCGAAATATACTTCCTTCAAGATGAAAAAACTTTTTGAGTTTTTATACTCTTTATAATAATTAATGGTACTGCCACAAAAGTAAAGAATAAATACAAAGAATGACTGAACGTGCTTTCGAAGAAAATGTAAATGAAGTCTTAAAAAATGGAAAAAAAGAGCTCCCCCGCAAATCGATATCCCAAGCGCTTTATCCATTACCGGCATCAAGAATTTTAATGCAATATCAATACCGGTGAATCTGGCAACAAAGTCCAACAGATCCTGAAACTGATTATTAAGAGGCCCCGCCATTAAAATTGCTCTTAGAACTCGCAAAATCGAAACTCTGCCTTCATTAGGGCGAAGGGAATGTGAAAGGAGTTCCTTTGCTTGAATATTCACGGCCCCTTCGTACAACCATTAATAACAAGAAAGCTGCGGAAAGGCCTGGCTTCAAAAGTAATTTTATGCATTTTGGAATAGCTCGGTAATGGAGTTACTGCCGAGTCAAAAGTTGGAGAAATATGGCGTTCTTGTGTGATATGAGAGCAACGTTTCAGTTAGAATTCAAGTGGAATTAACATATGCTCCGATAAAAATACATCACGGTTATAAATGAGAAATGCCATAATTTAAAAATGAGCAGTGATGTGCATTATTTTAATGGAACGCTCGCAGAAATGAGATTATTTACAGCAAGGAACAGCAGTACGTCAACGTACCTGACTGCTAAATTATTGATAAGTCTATAGATTATCACTGAAATTTAGATAATGGTAGGAATTCATTCATTCCATGCAGAAAAAGCTCAATTTTTCGAGCAAGTAGAAAATTGGTAAACATTTTTTATTGTTTACAAATGGTTGAAAACTAGATGGGAGCATTGTTGCTAACAATTATTGGTTCGTAAAGTCGTAAGTACTTGTAATTTCGTCATTCTTGAAAACTGGCGTTTACTGTTTATGACGGCAATTTTCGCTCAAGAATAACAATTAATGGTTAGAAATGAAGTAAAACCTAATCACGAAGATCTATTATCTTGAACTTATCTAAAGCTAATAAAAAACTAGCTAATAAAAAGCCAGGCCTAAACTACGTGCCTGGAAAAAATGCTCTTGAAATGCATCTCGTGCGATTTGAAATTATTCTCACCTTAACCCATTTATGCCCAATAGCCTAAAATCGGGACGCTTGTTAGTTACTGCATACAAAAACCTGTAATGGGTATATCATTTTACTAAAGCTGTTTTTCACAAGTTAAATAGTCTCTCTTCTTGAGAAAACCAGATAGAACCACTAGTTGGACATCAGAGTTTATTTATTGACAGCTATTTCCAGACAAATCAGTCAAGAAACGATCCAGCATGGGTAGCCACAGAAAGTAAGTGTTTTTTGCGAACTGATTTTTCATAGAATTAAACTATTTTAAAATGATTGGCTTAAAATTGATCGCAGATGCTTTCTGCAATGTTACTTTGCAAAAGTAAAGTCAAGTAAGGTCGTATTTTGCCCACATATCTACCTAGTGTCCCATAAACAGGACGTTAAATAACTTAATAGATATGGCAACGGCGCTCTATTTTGTAATTCGCCTAAAATGTATGTAAACCATTCCAAGTAGAGTTTTAAGCAGATAAAGATTGAAAAAAATTGTTTAAAAAAAACTTGGGTATAAATGGGCTAACTGTCTTAGGGTTGAATTCCTGAAATTTATTCAGTTATTTATTCTGAAATTAAACAAGGTTATTTTAAAATGAACCTAGAAAAATAAAGTTATTAAAATGTACTTTAAATCATTCTTTTATGAGATTACCGTACTGTAAATATCTGAAGCTAAAACTATTAAAATAGATAAAAAAAATAGTTAAGAAAGTACTTCATAAGTTAAAATAAATACAGAAAGTATGTTGGTGAAATTGCATTGTTAATAAGTTAAGTAAATTCCAAAAGGTTAATTAACTGTAATTTACTTAGATTAAAATCCAAACAAAGAAGGAAATTATTAAAATTGCTTGAGGACAAAATTAACCCGACAGAATTCGCTGAGTGAGATTTTTGATCACTTTACGGGCAATTTACTTTTTACAGAATGAAGTATGGATTCTCGCAAGTGAAGTAAACACCTAAATGAAAAATTATTTAAATTTGTTTGTAAACAAAGTTTAAGTAATGCTTGAAAAAACTATCGTTCAAATATGCTGAAGGATGGATAAAGTAAAAGCTTAAAGATAAATTTTCTAAAGCTTACAAAAAGATTAAGTATACGTCTTGAGGGTAAAAATAAAGAAAATATTTAAGGGTAAAAAATTAAGCTGCTAAAAATGATTCAGAATGATTACCTAAGAAAAAAAAATAAATGAGAATCGAAATTAAAAAAAAAAATTCTAACGTTAAAACTTTACCGTTTGTGTTTTGAGGTAAAACAAAAGAAACAGTTAAATGGCGTTAAGAGGAGAAGACATTTGCTTAAAACAATTATCTTAAAAGAGAAATGTTAAGTCTCCACCGCCCATTTAATTTTAATTGCGAAGTAGTAAAAACTATGTTTCTCTATGGTGTTTCATTAACTTAGTTTACGAAATCTTTCAAATGTAAAATTTTTGCTAAGATATCGAGCTTGATTTTTGTAAAATAGTAGGTACGTAAATTGTTTCCAAAATAAAATTTAAACTCTGCGATCTTTCAGAATAGAACCTGTTCCTTACCTGCAGTTTTAGGACCAGAGAATCACACTGAAAACTATCTTACATTTTTATGCATCCAATGAACATGCTTAAATCAAAATATTAGAAACTTTTAATTAAATCAATTGAGCTATAACGTTTAATATTTTTACAACAAATTGCACAAATCCTACTTAATGCGGAAGAATATTTTTCTTCTTTTGCCAAACTTTGAACTTAACAAAAAAAAAAAAAAACACATGGCCAATAAATAGCCTTCATCTTCCTATTTCAACCTGTACTTTCTCTGATCCTCAATTATATTAATCGTGTGATTCAGTGGGGCGCCTTCGAAGTTCACTCTTGGGTTCCCATAAAAATAATAACGCAAGGAATAGGGTGGAACGCTTTGACTAAGGATATAATAGAAGGTGCCCCTACATGCTCCTCTAAAAAAAGGAACACCTGTTTGCTTAGGAGATCAACTTGAGGCCAATAGTCGGGGATTCATGGCATCATAAGTCATGGCTGCTCCTGATATTATGGGAATTTATCTAGTTGCTGTATTTTATCTAGGGAAATATTTACAATTGTCGTGTTTGGGTTTAAGGAGCCGGTGTATTACCAATATAGATGAATGACACTCGATGGTCCTTTCCCGCAGTGTTGCCAGGCAATCCTTTTCCTGTTTACATTTATTATGTTACTCTGATATTTACACTTACACCGCAAGAAATGAACGATTGTTTTACAGTATATATATATGTCTTTTACAGTACATAGTATATATAATACTGGCAGCCGTGGTTCCAATTTAAAACTGTAAAATGCACAGTAACAAGCTGTAAAATTAGTAATTTTAGTTTCTTACTGTAAAGTTAGAAATTTTACAGTTTCTTACTGTAAAATTAGAAAATTTACAGTTTCTTACTGTAAAATTAGAAATTTTACAGTTTATTACGATAAAATTTAATTGTATTATTCTGTAAAAACAACAGTATAACACTAAATGCAGAGGTTCCAGTTTAAAACTAAAATGCACGGTAATAAACAGTAAAATAAGCAATTTTAGTTTATTGCAGTAAAATTAGCAATTTTTAGATTTAGTACTGTAAAAATAGCAATTTTACAGTTTATTACTGCAAAAATAGCAATTTTTAGTTTATTACTATAAAATTAGCTATATTTACTGTAAAAACAACATTCATTTTTTACAGTGTACTAAGTTTTTTAATGAAACTAATTTGTGGCAGTGTAATATGTTTTAATACTTTATAACCATTTCAGCTATTTCAGTTTGCAGAAAAGGCTTATTTGAAGACATATCATTCAAGTATTAGAAAAATCACTAATTGTGTTGAAACTTTTAGTATTCGAACAAACCTGATTTTAATAAACAAGACAGAACTGGGAAAAACAAGTTTTATTTATTATTGTACCAAACAAATTGTTGAACGCAATTCAATGTAAAAAATGTTTTACTTTTTGTTAGTCGTACGAAATTATCAGTAGTATTATGTCTTTCAACAGCTTTGAGTATCAAATTTGAAACAACGGATAACAGAGTTTAAAGTTTGTATTAGTTATTTTCGAAATACATTTTAGTTCCCTCTATATTTTTTTCAAATGACTAACATTCTTTTCTGACTAGCGTTTATGACTATCATAGATGGAATGTCTATTCCACGGTCACCGCTAAACCATACCAAAACACCTTTTTCACTTGGAGTTTAACTTTAAAAAATTCAGCTGTTCTGCAAGATAAGAAGTTAGGGAGAAAGGCTAAGAGAGACTGTGACATAAAACATCGTTTGGTGCAGATGAATTAAATCAACCAATTCACAAAAATCGCGTAAAAAAATGTGTACAAAAAATATTTTTTTGTTTTCTGCCATCACATAAAAATTCAAATATTTCCTTGAATAAGATGAAAAAAATTAACATTAAAAATTAATTGCATCCATAAGTTTACTTTTTTTTTTTTTTGGTTTTAAAAAGACGTTCCTTGTAACGTCTAAACACGTGTCTGCAGTACTATGCGGATTTGCGCTTTTCAAGTTTGTATTTTTGCTTTTGCCAGAAAGTATTGCTTAAGTATTTTTCCTGAAAATCTTCAAAATTTAGTTACATAACAATGAAGAAAAGTCCACTTTCTTCATTAAGTGCATAGAGTGCAAATAAAGATCTATATATTTAGTGTCTTAATAAGGTGTTCTAAAAAATGATAATTCTATCAAAATGGAACTGTCCTGAATTGGATGAGACCAATAGCATTGAAGTATACAACCAAATATATAATACTTTCTTTCATTTAAAATATTAAATGAATTCAAGCAAAAAAGAGAAAAAACGGCAGAGAATCTAATAATAGCAAAAAAAATCACGAAAATGATTCACAAATAAAGATTTACTTAAAAACAAAGATTTTTGTTTCGCACTCCAATAATAATTTCCAATTTAGATTTTGGCTTTTCTAAATTATGATTTTGGACCCTAAAGGTGAATTTTGAAGCCGTAACTAAAGAAAATTATTGTATACATCACACATCTAAAAGAAAAGAATTATAGTAAAACATGCAGTTCAGACAGGACAAAAGGAAACAAACACAAAAGACCAAACGATTTCCATTCGCTTAACCAGCTGAATAATTTATTTGTAGAGATTCTGAGGAAATGATGTTTTTCCTTCATTTCCAAACGATTTAAATTCAGTTACTCAGCCTCAAAAGGAAACTCGGAAATTCCTTTTCTGACGTTTTTTTTTTTTTGTTTTTCCCTGTAACTGTAGCCGAAACTAACTTTGGAACAAAAATGCCGATGATTCTGTCTCGCTTCGGTAGATTAAGTGCAATAAGGAATGAAGAATTGTGCTGACGAATAATTTAAGAGCTATTTTACAGAAAAGAAAATTTTAGCTTTCTTTAGAGAACAATGTTTTGGACTTAAATTTTATTAAAGTTCGCAACTGTGGATCGTGTTTATAATACGTTTAGGGACAAATGAGAGTATAAATATAAAGTTCATGCATGTGAAACCAAAACCATTTTACGCATTTGGCAGATGCCTTAAATGGTGACGAATGGGCTTTTATATAGTTATTTTTTAATAGCTCTAAATTGTTACGCAGCATTTAACTCAGTAAAGGAAAATAAATGCGTAAACCTATCTCTTTAAAATGGCACTAATCCCATGCACATATTTGAAAACATATTTATTACACTTGTTTTAGACATCACGGAAAACATTTTTATTTCTCAGTACAGAAAAAGTAACGAGTTTTCGACACTAAGCAGCGATGACCCCAACCAAGCAACCACAGCTCATATGTTTAGCTGGTGCGCCATTGAGCAGCTTTAGCGTTACCTCCCAAATATTTATGCATTTGTACTTTTTCACCGTGCAATTATATTTCCTACAAACGGAAAAATACGGTAAAATTTAGTAAATGATTAATTGTTAAACTAATCCAAAATTATTATTATTTTTTTTTTTTTTTTCATGTCGAAAATAAAAATCCATCTGATGAAATCTGATAAGTTCTTCAGATATTCTAGCCTCAAAAAAGATAAAATACAACTATTTAACTGTATAAGTTGTTTTAAAATTAATAATCCTGCTGAACTTTGGCTTAACTAAAAATGCTCATGATTATGTAGAATATTGTACTAGCGTTATACATCGCTTCACTTAACATCTGACATCATCAGTATGAAATTATGATCTGTTTTTATGGTTCCCAAACGAAAATTCAGCCTCTAGATCTGACTCTACATCAAAAGTTTCTGATGTACTAGTTATTATTGCTAAAAAGGAGGTTTGAAATATGTTTTGAAGGAGGAAGCTCATGATGGCTTTTATATTTGGAGACATGCTATAATTCTCTGTGTAGTGCATTCAAGCATGTTGACTTACAATTTCCCGATTTTACCACGTGGCTCTAATGTACGGTCATGTTAGAAAAATATTGAATCAACAAATCAACATAGAAGCTAAATGGAATATTCTGTCGTAAATGTTACCGATACGTCAATCAGATCAACTACAGTTTTCAGTAACATTATCTAAGACATTTAAGAATGTTTAGTAGCGATGCAAATCGTATAGTATTTGAATGGATTAGGGATGCACCGATAAGCAAATTGGCCGATTACCGATTACCGATTAATCGGCTATTGATAATCAGCAGAGCCGATTAATGATAAATATAATTGTTTTTCTACTACCAATTTTACCATCACTGTTTTTTATCTCTTATACAATTCCAAGTTTAGAAATAGTAAGTAATTTATTTCTGGGAGAAGATTTTTTTCCATTTTCCTAGTTTTCACAAAATAATGTCAACATTTTATCAAATTTCTTAGAACCAATTTTCATATATTGTCAATAATATTATTAACACATTGTTAGTTATGTTAATTGGAAATTAAAATTTATAAAAAAAAGGAGGGGTGGGGGAGTGTATCGTGAACACTCCAATTTAGGAGTACTTTTAATTCATATATTTCAGTAATCAGTAGCAATTTAATTCAATACTTTTATTCTTTGAAAATTAGAGGTTAGCTGAAAGCACTGTGCTAAGGAGAAAACTATCGCCACATGAAAAATGTTGCATCATTGTCTATGTATATTTATTCAAAGTAGGAGAATTCATTTAAAAAGAACTTTATATCAACTGAGAGGATTATTATTATTACTGTTAATAAAATTATTCATCAAAGTTTCCTAGTGAAAGTATACTTTAAAGAATAATATCTAAAAAATATTTTCCAGCCGATTAATCGGCCCGATTTTGCCGATTATTAATAATCGGCAAAGTGGCAGATTATGGCGATTAATCGGTGCATCCCTAGAATGGATCCAGCTCTCTCTTAGCATGACGCTTTAGGATTACCAAGCGACGGCAGATGGGTATATGGATGAAAAGCAGGACACCAAACCGGATAAAACCCAACAGGCCAATATTCCAATATTGAAAATTATATACATGCTGTAATTTAAAACAGCATTTTGAAAGAAGCCATCGATCCCCCCCCCCCCCACACACACACACTCTCTCTATCTGCAGTTTTATGTAGTGACCGCCGCTTATTTGAATCATGTTTGATCTAAATAGTTTTGTTTCAATAAAGCGGCTTGGTACAATAAGCGGTTAATTCGATAAAAGCGGCTAATTCAACAAAGCTGGATATTATTCTGCTTTTGAGGGGGTTGATTCATTAAAGCTGCTGATTCGATTAACTACTAGTTCAATCAACTAGCATCTATGCGGTATTTCATTCTCTTAATCATTTTTACTGCGTACAGTACTTAGTTTATGCACTTTAGCTGAATTTATTTCGCCGGTTAATTGAATTGGTGGCTAATCAAACAAGTAGCTTTAATGAATCAAATCGCCCACAACAAAACACTCTCCAGCCTTATTGAATTAGCCTCTGTATTGAATTAACCTCTCTACACTGCAAAAATGTACAGCTGTTTTTACAGTATAATACTGGCAGCCGAGGTTCCAATTTAGAACCGTTAAATTTCTCAGTAATAAACTGTATAACTAGCAATTTTACAGTTTCGTACGGTAAAGTTAGAACTTTTAGTTTATTGCCGTAAAATTTATCTGTGTTATACTGTAAAAACAACAGTGTATACTGATAACAAAAATACCACTTATATTGAGATAAGTGAAGGGGTTGAAAAGTTATGGCTTTTTAAATATTTTGCTTGGTGACTCATTTGCCGCCATTTTGAATTACATATACATTTGTGCAAAAGGTTGTAACTCTTTAACAAATAGTCGTAAAGCTTTCAATTTTTTTTTATTTTGTTCATAATAGTGTAAGCTTTAGTTTGAATTGAGTTTAATTGGTATACCTATTTTACATCGTTTTTTTCGAGCGTTTTCTTTCAGTTTTTTGACTGAAAATATGAAGTAACTTTAACAGAAAATTACTCACAAAAACCCCCTTTCGATTTCAAAAAAAATTATGTGCTCAGGTACCTTTAAGTATGTTATAACACCAGATAAAAAAATCTCGATGGGCCATTCATATGATTTTTTTCAAACAATTTTTTTTTAATTTTCAGTCAAAAAAAGGAATCATTTCAAAATAATGTTTATCGCATTCTGTATTTCACAATATGACAATTACCACCCCCCCCCCAAAAAAAAGGAAGAAAAAATCCAATACATGGCAATTTAGGAGACTTTCAACATTAATATAACCACCAAAATACGAATAAGTAATGATTTATTAGTCAATAAAGGCATTTAATACTTTAGAGCCCTAGCATACTCGTTATACATTAAATTTGCTACTCAAAAACTAAAAACTGAAGTGAATAGCATTATTATTGAAAAATACTTCATATAAATAATATAAATTGTGATAAAGACGTCATGCTTATAAAAGAATACCTAATGTTGCAGAGGAGATAAGAGTGATGTACAAATTGACGTCATTCATTGAGTCGAAAGATCGGAGCGTCGGACAAGACAGATCGGACATTCGCAATTGTTTATGGGTGCTTGTAAATTTTTTTCCCTCAATGTTATTCACCGTTATAGGGAGGGGGGGGGGCTAGTGCCCTGGGCGTCAGATTATAGGGACGCTAAACTGACGAACTATATGAACAAATATATTTTTCCCCAGAAAAAAGTGGGGAATTAGTCAACTTCTGTGAAGTAAAAAGAGAAAAAGAAAAGAATAACTAAATGTAGAAATAAAGATGAGTGGGAAGAATGGACACAGAAGGGGAAAGGGACGGGGCGCAGTAAATGGTGGGAATGTATTTTGACCAACACTTGTTGTATCTTATCTAATCATCCCACTAGAGGGAGGATTCTGCGAACAAAGCCCCTTGAAAGTAGCATTACAAAGGGATGCATTTACTTAAATAGCCTCTTTCTGCAATAAAACCATTATAAAACTTTCCCATGATGTCTTCTTCAGCTTTCAATGAGGAGAGTGACAGATTATCTATTCTGCTGGGCTAAGAAAATATTGCTAGGGCTTTCATGGCAGTCAGTCAAGTACTGATTTCTCACTATCTTTAGCTAATCACAATCCAACAAATTCATTCCCACAGAACTCCTCTCTGTGTTTATTTCTTTTAGTTTTGTCCTTTTTTATTTCACCCCTACATTTACAACTCGATTTTTAACGGGAAAAAAAGGGCAAAAGAGACATTTAGAGATGAGTTCAGACGAGCTAAAGAACGAGAAAAAGAAGTTGCTTAGATGGGTAGAAAGTGCTCAGTTCCTTGCTGCAAATCAAATTATGATGATGACGCTAAATATGTACCGTGCTTTATGTTTCCAAAAGAGGTTGACAGGAGACGTGAATTGATACACAATATAAACCGTCTGAATTTTGAGCCAAGTCCGTGCTCAACAGTTTGTATACATCATTTTGAAGAAAGATTTATAATAAGAGAGGACAGAGTAACAAGAGATGATGTGTCACTTTTCTTGCTCATGAGCAAAATGTATGTGTGTAATGTCATCGTTTTAGTTTCATTGAAATGTATGCATGAGTATTACTGATCCTTTTAGCTATTGTATATTTTAGTATCGTTTTTAACTAGTTTTCGTTGTATCAGCGGTATTTGCTTGTCAGCGGTTACCGTGCCACCCTATTCAGAGAATAATCGGTATAATTTACTGTATGCATATTTAGTTTCAAACTATGATCATTCTTTTATTAACGACTTTCTTATATGTTCTTTCTTTATTGATAATAGAAATTGCAAAACCATAAATGGGTTAAATGATTGAAAAAAAGAAAGAAAAATTTTCACAATGTATTTACTATATGTTGTACCTATTGTAAGTCATTTTAGTCGACAAATCTACTTGATTGCTATTTTTTGAATTCATCCATTATTATTGCCACTCTAAATGATTAGGAGTACTTATTCTTTACCTGCTGCAAAAGTAGTTAACGCAGGAGTAATTATGTCATTGATGCAGTAATAAATTTTAATTTAAAAATGTGTGATGGGTTTCTTTCGTCCATTATTTTCATATCTCCTCTGTTCAAGTTGCAAAAAGCTTAATACAGAACTTTACTATGAAAATATGCTGTAGCAGGAGGATATTAACTATTAACTATTATCATATTAACTAAGGGTTTATTCATTCCTAATTTATTTATTTGATATTTAGTTGTTTCAAAAATCTTATGACTAAAAATTTTACTTCGGATTGGGTAGGGAAAAAAACATGTGTTTCTGACTATTACTTTTATTTGCTATAAATTACAGTTTTCAAAAAAAAAAAAAAAAAAAACATGATTTGGAAAGAGCAAAACTTGCAAACTTTATATTTTAAGTATTTTTATTATTATTATTATTTTTCAATGTGATAATTATTATTCATTCACATTGATTGGGCTAATATATAAACCAGCAAAAAATATACACAAAAATATTTGTGTTTAAACCCGTGTATTGTACAATACATTCTCATTTTTAAGCGAAAACTAGGATGAAACCGTGCTTTCGATCTGGCGCGGAGCGCGGAGGAAGGACTCAATGTGTGACTGCATCACCTTCTTTCATGTGAATTTCAGAAATAAGTCCTAAAAACCATTTTGAGTTCATGACACGTGCAACATAACTATTTAGAGGTGGGACGTTTAAAGTACGTTTCAGGTCGTGATTAAAATTTGCGCTCACTGAAAACTCCTCATCGGCACATATTCTTTTCCCGCTGATGATTAAATTACCCATGGGTTCAAAATAGTGCATGCTTCTGGTTCCAGGCACTGTTGTAGCTCTTTGTAATCGCTTAGTTATTTCACTACGCAGCTCTATCATTTCAATTTTTGAGATTAGAACAAATGTTATGCCTTTGACATGTTCTTTACAGTACTCATAACTCATATTTACATTTACTATTTGATTTTCAAGCGCTCTTTCTAAGCTTGCTTTTGACACAAGTCTTTTAACTATTCCGCCTACTCCATCACAAACAGATTTGCCATGGCTGGTAGCAAAGAAGTTCCATTTTGCTTTTATTCCTCCAAAATCAGCTTCGTGATAACATAAATTCAACAATGTTTTGCAATTTTTATACTGGGCTGCACAACCATCAGTAAAATACTCTACTTTTGTAATATTTGGATATTTCTGCCTTAAATAGTCCATCATTACTTTTTGAGTTCGATACACCATTGCGACATCATGGTTCATGTCATCAGAAAGAACGCAAAAACTTTCGCTTTTTAGGCTATCACCGTCATGCTTTATATATAATACAACTACGTGTAAAGTGCAGCAACCATGAGTCCAGTGGTATCCTTGCACTTCGTCCTGTAGTACAAAAGAAAAGTTCTCTCTGAAGTCCATAATAATAATTGCTTCATTATTAGACAGTTCTTCTTTTCTTTTTTGTAGAAAAGTGCTTTGTGATTTTGATACATATGAGTGCGGTACTAACTTTTCAATCTTTTCAGCAATTAATTGAATGAAATATCCCAAGCGAGATGTAAGTTCAATTAAATTTGTTCTATCAGTTGATAGCCACTGCTTGTATTCAATTTTATCATCTATGTAGAAATCTGGAAATTTTGACTTAAGAAAATCTTCGAGATTTTCCTTTTTGGGGCATTTATTGCATACTCGTAACATTCAATCCCTGTTCATTGAACTACAAACTATTTTTTTAATCAAATCTTGGTAGTTTTCTTCAATTTCTACTGCAGCAATTAGTAATTGAACATTTTGATGTATCATACAAACGCAAACAGAATGGGTACAAGAACTACCAGCTAATACACAATGTTTGGGTCGTAATTCTGCGAACTTTGAAAATCCAATTTTCAAGTTAAATTTTTTCTGGAACTGCACATACAGTTCATGGAAATTACATAAAAGCAGCCTCTTTTGAGCATATTCAGTTTTGCTAACACTTACCTTGTCCTTCTGCCCTGGCATGAGACGAGAAAGTTGATCATCTTCATAAAAATTCAGAACCAATTGTATTGTCTCATGTGGTAACGTTTTCCCTATTCTTAAGCAAGGAAGTGATAGTAGACCTTTTTCTCTAAGAAGCTTTCTTGATTTCCGAACCTGATACTCTGACACATTAAAATGTTCAGCGACTTTTTTTCTTGACTATGATTCAGGAACTAAAGTTAATATTTGAATTTTTTCCCTATTCCCAACTTGTGGAAGTTTTTGTTTCACCATCTGCATTAATTTCAAAGTCAGCGGCCTTTTTTTTGTTATCCTTTCCCTTCATTAAAGTCCGAACATTCGTTACTTGTAAGTACTTCCTCTGATACACTAAGGGCACTGGCAACCTTTTTTCTTAATGACGTTTTAGCTTGTCTCAACTTTCTCTTACCAGCAGATGCTCTCCTGTGAGTTGACACTCCATGCAAATTTAATGGGTATACTCCGATTGAACTTAAGCTCTGGTTCAGAACTTCATGTTCTTTTTCTCTGTGAACGAATTCTGGTGCAATTTCATCAGAAAAATTACCAAGAGAACCTAGGGAGTGTCCTTCACTAGGTGAATCGTGTAAATGTCCTTCGCTAGGCGAATCACACTTTTCTTCGATATTGCACTCATCCAGTAGTTTTTTAGCATGCTTCCTGCAAATGGAACATAGTTTTTTTCCAGGAACAACATCAATTTTAAGTTTACTCCGGTAAATTTGAGCTTGACTTAAACTAATAGAGCGCAGTGATGATTTTTTAATTTGATTCGGATGCAGGATATCACAACATTTCCTTTGTATCCCTGTATAATAATGCAGAAAATACTTTTTGTGTATGCAACACACAGTTGACGTTTCACAATCTCTTAAATTACATCTTAGCGCAATAAGTTCTCTGTTTTCACGGAAAGTTCAGATATATCTTGTAAACTGTTTAGATCACAACTCTGATCATTGATATGCAACCCGACTGTACACATTGCAATTTTTGTAATGATATAACAGACTTGAATAAAATAGTGAGAAAAATTTCGACTCTGAAAAGATCAGAATGCGAAATAAAGAGTAAATTTTTAAATGGCTAACTAGATAAGAAAACTAAATAAATCGTCTGCTAAATGATTTAACTCTGATTGGCCAAAGCTCAAATCGTCTGCTAGATGTTCTAAATCAGGTTAGGTGAAAAAATATCGTCTGCCAAATTTTGAAATGAATCTGACTAATAACGAAATAAATCCTCCGGAAAATAATCAAAATCTGATAGCTTACAAATTAGTCTTCTGTCGAACAATCTGAGTTCTTTTCGCTGAAATTATTATCGTCTGCCGAACTGTGTTTATTATTTATCGTCTGCTAATTAGCTTTCTTGTGTCACGCAAAAAAAAAAAAAAAAGAAAAAGAAAGAAAGAAATTGTAACAAGACAAAATTGAGGTTTGAAAAAAAAAAATCATATGAATGGCCCATCGAGATTTTTTTATCTGGTGTTAAAACATACTTAAAGGTATCCGACCACATAATTTTTTTTGAAATCGAAGGGGGGTTTTTGTGAGTAATTTTCTGTTAAAGTTACTTCATTTTTTGAGTCAAAAAACAGAAAGAAAACACTCGAAAAAAAACGATGTAAAATAAGTATACCAATTAAACTCAATTCAAATTAAAGCTTACACTATTATAAACAAAATAAAAAAAAATTGAAAGCTCTATGACTATTTGTTAAAGAGTTACAGCCGTTTGTACAAATGTATATGTCATTCAAAATGGCGGCAAATTAGCCACAAAGCAAAATATTTAAAGGACCATAACTTTTCAACCCCTTCACTTTTCTCAATATAAGTAGTATTTTTGTTATCAGCATCAAAAAGTATCCAACTGCCGCAAATTTTATTAAAATCGGAGGTAGTGGGTGTCATGGCCTGGAAATACTGGCAGGAGAGGTTCCAGTTTAAAACTGTAAAATGCACCGTAATAAACTGTAAATTAGCAATTTTGCACTTCAATTTTACAGTTTTGTTCTGTAAAAGTAGAAATTTTATAGTTTATTACAGTAAATTTAGAAATTTTTAGTTTATTACTATAAAATTAGCCGAATTATACTGTAAAAACAACATTCATTTTTTACTGTGTAATGAATCAAAATTATCAAACAAAAGTGAATTATGTAAAAGGCCGCCATTCTATATCAACCTCTACAAGGTGATTACTTGTCAAAATTGGCTTAGTCACTAAAGTACTGCACTGCATATGGTCAATTCCCACAGGTTTCACTGTAATTGTATTTATTTTCTGTTGGTCTTGATTTTCAAGGGGGTAAGAACCGGAAGTGCGTCTTTAGTTCTGGTTCCACATTAAAACGGCATTTGTCGTGATTCTGACTTTCGCAACAGCGGAAGGAAAGATACTTTTATTTATTTGATCCGAAGTGTTCCACTTGAAAAGAGGCCAAAGGTCGAGGGAGGCCCTCGGACAGGTTGTGTTTTCTGCAGACGATTTTATTGCGCTTGGCCCCTTTTTTTATGTCAGTCTTAAGGAAGTATTTTTCTTGTTCTCACAGAGAGGGAGGAGGAGAGAATGCATTCTCTTTTCTGCTCGAGGCGATGAGGGACGTAATCTGCTCTTTTGTTCGAACTGGATGGATGATAATCGTCTGGGCCAATGGCGGCACCGAAAAAAAATCACTCCAATTAAACTGGTGTTTTGTATTTATCAGATACAGATCCGGCTCACGTTTTTGTATCCTTTTCGTAATAAATGTTGTGAAGAATGAAAATGAATTTTCATGATATTTTTAATCTGAAAAGATCATCTTCGGGGAAAAAAATAAATAAAGAACTTTCTTTCTGGAAATGATAAAAGGCAGTTGTGAGTATTATATACATGGTGGGTAAAGCAAAACTATGCCAGAGAATCGTATTTATTAAAGAATGAAATATACAGCAAAACTATATGAAAAAAGATGAACCTAATGTTATTCTGAGAACTGGTTGGAAATGACTATTTTTCATCCTGTATAAATTTGTCCTTGTTATTATGTCATTTTTTTTACTTCTGTTTTGAAGAGATGGTGTTACTTAGCCCAACATACATACATACATACGGAAAACCTTAAGAGGAGATATTCCACTGTCAAAATTTAATGAAGAAACATTTAAATTTTTATTTTTAACTTTATGAAACATAACTTATGATGTGGCTCCATAGTATCTACAAATTTTTATGTTCACTCCCAATCAGAATTGCCCTAATAGGAGGTTATGTGAGGTCTCTGTGACCACCCAAAATCTCTTTATTTGGCTTTTGTTTTTAATTGTTTTTTTTTTAATGATGCCTAATGAGCCTTCTCAGAACGTGTTATATATGTTATGACATGCGTACATGCTCGTGTTATTATTATTCGGCAAGTTGAGAATTTTCTGCCTCCCGAGAAATTTCCTACGGGGCACCCGCTCCTGCTCCAAAATAAGCAGTTCCATACTTCGAACAGCATTTTGAATGACACTCAGAAGTTTTCTGCTCAAAGTTCGATGAGACGTAATTCAAAATGAAAGCGCTCCCCATTTAAGGTAAGATTATACCTTCGTTAGTGAATACTTTTTAAGTACATTAGATCCTGTTCTGCACAGAACTAATGCAATAGTTGTCTCGGTGTATTCGAAAATTCTTTATGCGCTAGCAACTTTACACTTTTTGCGCAACGTAAGGACGTAAAACAATGCTAATTTCAAGTCACTTTTCATATCAAGTTATTATTTCTGAAGCATACTTAATATATCTCTAGCAATCAAAGAATATTTCTTGACTGTTTTCTACACCAGCCTTTCAATACCTTTGCATTACTTTATTGTATGCACTAAGGAAAATTTTCAATTGCGAAGAATTGAGATTTTTAGATTTTAATGCAAAACATTTTTTTTTTTTACTATTGAAGATATACCTTAAAATGTTAACACAGCAACTCGAATAACTGGAAAATCGTCGGAGTTATGAGACTCGGGTTTTCGAGACTACACTGTACTCCAGAAAGTAGTTCTTCGGGAAGAGCTCTCGCTCTCCTTCTCTTTCTCTCTCTCTCTATCTCTCATTGGTTTAGTTTCTTTATATTATTTTGCTTTTTCGAAGTTATACTGAAAAAAATGAATGTTGTTTTTACAGTACAGCTAATTTTATAGTAATAAACAGTAAAAATTGCTAATTTTACAGTAATAAACTGTAAAATTCCTAACTTTACTGTACTAAACTGTAAAACTGCTAATTTTACAGTTTATTACCGTGAATTTTACTGTTTTAAACTTGAACCTCTGCTGCCAGTATTATAATGTTGTTTTTACAGTATAATTCAGCTAAATTTTACGGCAGTAAACTGAAATTGGTAACTTTGCAATAAGAAACTGTAAAATTGCTGGTTTTACAGTTTATTACTGTGTATTTCACAGTTTTAAATTGGGACTTCGGCTGCTAGTATTATACTGTAAACAACAGTTCATTTTTGGAAGTGTTTCACCATTGGAAAAATAATATCAGTACTATAAATTACAAACAATAGATAGTGATTTTCTTTTTCTACAAAAACTGAATGTACCCTGTGTGAAGGGATGACTTGCTCATGAAAACAAAGTTTAATCAAGAAAATTAAGTTCCCTTTCAAAATCCTTCATTGTTTTAAATCGCGTTTGTCAACAATTTTTTATGCAGTTTCTCAAAGAACAAGTCCTCTTTTTTCTGTTAACGACACTCTTGATGGTAGGTTTCGCGACAGGGAGAGCGATGAGATTGAAAATAGGTCGCCAAATAATAAAAAACGATTAAAAGATAAGATGTCGGCAAGAAATACAGCGAGTTCTGTTTCTCCTTTCCACCCAGCTTTCACTTTTCGTTTGTTTACACTTAATTTGGGGTCCCAAAAAGTGGCATCGATGGCAAATTTTTAGATATTGAGGTCAGGTGACACGTGTATCGCATGCTTTAATAGAAATGTCTCAAGTATTTAGGTGACGAGGGAAAAACTACGTGCTTAACACAAATGATAAAACATAAATCTTAAGTTTAAAAGTAAGTCTCTTTCTTTTCTCGTTTGATACATTGAATGTTTCTCCTTTTTTGATATTTTTTCTAAGTCTACAAAATATCTTATGTAGGCGTTTATATGTTGCGCTTCTTTCATACCTTTCGTACAAAAATTTCGCCATTTTTATGCTTCCTGGGGTGAAAACGTTTGAAAAGTATTTATAGAAATTTCACGATCTTTGTTGCTAAATGTTTTGCTTCTATTAAAAGCTGTATGCCGAAAGCAGTTAAGAATCTACTAAAGATTTCCTGAGTTGCATGAAAGACTTTCTCCAAGTTGAAAGTGCTCCAAGATTGTAGAATTATGGTGTGATTTCTTGAATCTCAATTAAAAAATACATCTGACTAAAAACTTTCGATCTATAACTGTTTTAAATACTTTTTTGTGGAAAATACGTAGATCCTAGATTCCAAGAGATACAGTTGGACCAATTCGAAAAAAGCTCAGGATTGGAAAATACTATACCTAATTTTCAAAAAGAAATTTAAAATACCCAGCTACACAATCTAACTTTTCTTTCAGTTTTGGCTTTTTTATACTTTAAAACACTATTAGATCTAAGGAACAGTTGTTTTACCAGAATAAAAATTTAAATTATTATTTGTTATTCTTTTTCTCGTTTCAAATGGCCTCCTTAAAAAAGGCTTTTGTCCGATGTCTGTGCATCCATAAGCTCAAAATTTTTTGCCTTGAAAAGGGCGTTCCTTGTAACGCCGAAACACGTGTCTGCAGTATCCCTGCTTATTTTTGCTGATTAACGTTGTATTTTTCTCTACATCAATAGCACAAAGGTATTTGTAAACTTAAGTTTCCATCTAGTTAGTTCATGTGTGTAATATATATTCAAAATAATTTAAAAAACTATTTAAAAAAAACTATCAAAATCAATTTTTGGGAAATTTAATATTTTATAGGAGAGGAGTAAAAACTCGCAGTAATTTCTTAATCACTACAATCGGAAAATGAATGCCTTGAATTACTTTTTAAATGTCAAAGTCCTTCAGTTTGCATTTTCACCCGTTAGATGCTATTTTTGTATTTTAGATTTACCTTCAGGCGCAGAGAGATGCTTTTAAGTTAACATTTAAAAATAAAAGGCAAAAAGTGAAACAAATTATATCTTCAGGTTATACATTAAACAAGTCGTGAAACATGGGTTGTTATCTTTTTTGAAATGAGCTTTACAGTAAATGCTATCTTATATTTAAAAGTGCAGAATATATGAGTTTATAACCACAAAACTCAAAACGTAGTAAACAGAGTGTCTTGAAATTATTCTACAACATTGCTTTCTAGGGAATAGTGCGTTTTTGTAGTTACTATTCCCAAAATTCTAAGCGTTTTTCGAAGTTTAATTAGAAACTATAATGATATTTGTCAAATGACTTATATGTATTTTAGCTAGGGGTGGATACAGAAAAAGTTTTGAGAAGGGCACCAAAAAACTAAAAGTGCATTCATTTTTTATTTAAAAAAATAATAAATTTTAAAAAAAAGCAAGTTCTCATGAGTTCTTATTACCATCTAACGACTAGGCACATATTGCTGATCCGCGTTTGAAGGTAGCTCAAAAAAGGCATTTCAATCTATACTTACGGAAGTTTTGCTATATTGGTAAGGGTTGCAATTAAAACGGGAAATCTTGATTTCGTGTCGGTAGTTGGGAAAGTGGAATTTCCTTTTGTTCTAATCGTTATGTATAGTTTAATTAAATTTTTGTTTTCAAGAGGGAAAGCAATTTTTTGCTTTAGATAACCTGTAATACGTATTAATAAATTCCTTGTTCGAGAAAAAGATGTGAAATTTTCATTAATTGTAATGTATATTTTAATTGAATTACTGTCCTCCCGCAGGAAAGATTTATGTTTTGCTCCTATTTTAATACTTCATTAATTTATTTATTTTCGAGAACACGGACTTTGACAAAAAATTGTCATTATTTTAATGAGGAATGGTAATACTATGCAGAATACATTTAGATCTTAGGCAATAGATGAGGGTATTTTTGTTAAAGGCAAGGATTTTTCTTTATTACTTTGGGAGGAGATTTTTTATTAACTCAAGAAACTTCCTTGAATTTCTTAGCACGGGCATCATTGAACGGATGCAGTAAGTTGTGAAATAAATAAATAAAACGGAGTCCTTAAATGTTGGATATAGATTTCATGCTTGCACTGAGAAATTTAAGAGGGATATACGAATGTATGTAACCGCATCACAAGCTAGAAATCGTGTGCGTAAAATAACTTCGTGCTTGAAACTAATTAAATGGGTTCAGCAATATTACTCTTTTTTTTTTTTAGTCTCTGGAATTTGGAACTTGACCTCATAAGTATGATTCCGTCTAGTGAGGGCACTAAAAACATTTTTTCCCCTCACAAATAAAATTCTTAGAATTTGTAATGTCCTGAAGCAATTCGCCTTCGAACCGCCCCTGATCCTTGACACGGAAAGAACTGATATTGGAAATTCAAGAGGGAGTCGGGGGGGGGGGGAGGATTTCGAAAATTTACCTTGTGCTTTTGGACACTTAAACGCCTCCTCTTACCAACAATTTATCTCTAAATAAAAGTAACGTCAAAAAGAAGAGGCAGCAGTGTCCACGATGCGATAGGGATCCATTTATTTCTCGGTAACGGCGCAATTTACCACCTGCGGTATCAATTATCCATCCATTTGATATCTACTCAACGTGATGTGAAATTAACTTTAAAATTACAGCTGAAAAAACAGACCAAGGTCTCCCTTTGTTCCCAATAACAGACTGTCCTGAACAAGCGAAGAATTAACTCACATCCAAATAATTTCATCTCTTCAATTGATTTGGGGAAAAGAGAGGGGGAAAGGATTGAATCTTTGTCAGCGCCATTTCGTCACACTTCATCGAGATCTGTAGCAAGAGATACAGAGGTTAGAACAAGAAGAAGAAAAAAGATTAAATGGCGATTTTTTTCCCGCTCGTTTTCGATGGAACCACCCTTTTTTTTCACTTGAGTAAGCATCTTTCGCAAAGTTCAGCAGATCACAGCGGTACGCGATGACCTCAATATTTTGAAACTTCCCATCTGCCGCCATCCAGTAGTGACCATGGCAACAGTGAGACAAAGAAAAGGAAAGTACGGCAAAAAGAAAGTTCTGTTTTCTTTGTGTGACGAAAAAAAGCGACTTAGCCGCTCTCCCGTCATTCTATTTTGCTTGTAATTTATCTTTATTTCAAAGATCAACCACCAGTATTTGCCTTTTTTATTGAGATTGATATCAGTAAATCTACCAGTTGTTGAAACGTATGCCAGAACATTTTTTCCCAAGAACACAAAGTTTTGGAAAAATGTCTGATGAATCCTGTCTCTAAAATGAATTTAAAAGGTTCTACCTATGTCTGTACCTCAAAACCAGATTAACAGTGACCACCTTTTCTAATGGTCAGAGAAGTCTGACCCAGACGGGGAGGTCCCGGGTTCGAATCCAGACTTGGGCGTGGATGTACTTTCTCTCTAAGTCCTTGTCCTTTCTGTGTGTGAATGCGTTGTTATGCCGTGAACGGTTGCCTACCCTATAAATGGGTCCTTATTGCATGTGTGTGTGTTGTGTCAGTCGGACTTTACTCCAAATTACGGTACGCTTGGAAAAGGGAAGCAGCTCACCCCGAATTGTCAGCCTGGTTGGCATAAGACAGCAGCAACAAAAATCAGACTGAAGTGCCACATTTTCACTACTTTGTTGGAAAGCGTAAAAGTATTTGTCTGGTGCATACAAAATTTGAGGCAAGCACTCTTATAACATTGGCTAATATTCCCAAAGGATGTTTTTATAGAATTACTTTGTTCAATGCGGAGTATTCTTTTTTTTTTTTTGGTTTACTTACGTAATAACCTGATAATCGCTTTGGGAAAAGCGTTAGTCTGGCTGTGAGGTACATATATTATCAGCAAAGTAAATGACACTTTAACGGAAATACTTGAATTTTTTTTTCCTTTACTGTTATTTTCTATAGCTTTTCTCTCTCTCTCTTTTTTTTTTTTTCATAAACGTTTTGCATAATCTCTAAAGTGGACTAACTTAATTTTCAAGCATCATTTGCTGGCCATAATTCTAATTTTTTGTTTCTTCAGTCAGCGTTATCTCTTTTCTTTGTTAAATGGCACTAAAGATGTAAAGTAATTTAACCAACTCCGCGTATTTTTCTTCGAGGGAGTAATGTATTATGTTCAAATTAAACGCTCTATACGTTTTAGCTTTTTATAAAAAATAAACCTGAAACTCGCGAGCAAGAAAAACGTTTCGTTTAGATCTTTTAATAGTAACAAAAATCACAAAGATGAGAAAAATAGGTAGCAAATGTCGCAAAAATCTAGAGATAAAAATAACGAAAGAAAATAAAATAACATTTTAACAAAAACTGCAAATGTCAACAACTGATATCAAAATACTGGGAAGTTTTTGAGAGAATTCGCTACATAGTTTTTTTTTTCTTTCTTTCTTTCTTTTTAGTGTTCAATGTTTTTGATTGTTTACTTGATAGTATTCAAAAAAGAAAAGTATAGCATAGCATTAAATCGATCGCAAAACGTTTAAAGAAAACTGGTATTTTATTATCTTATGACATTTATAATAGTCCTAAATTAATATCACACTTAGAAAAATGAGTGACCTAAGTCAATATCATCAAAAATTAGATTGCAGATAAAAAAAAAAGACCCCTTTATCATCTGGTTTTCCAAGCTTCAAACACTGTTCAAAAGCATATCAGCGTGACCCGTTTGAAGCATAATCGTCACAATTTTATACGTACATTTTAAATACTGTAATTTGAGATGTACGTTTCAAACTGCACGTTAGAAATGGAAGAATTAATTGCGGAAATAATTATGAAGCACAAGACGTCTTCATTTGAGAACGAAAAACAAGCGAAAACAGTGACGTTCTTACAGACAATGACGAGAGGAATGAACACATAGTTGAAGATCCCTAATTCTAGTTTCTGTTATCCGAATCTTCCCATGTCTGGATTCTGGAAAAAAAAGGAGATATTTTTTTTTTCACTATTATTTTATTACTGAATCGTTTCTTTAAACAACTTGTCAAATCTATTTTTTCAAAGTTTCTTAAAGCAAATTAAAAAACACTTTATCTACTACTAAAATGCAGATTTTTGCTAATAAAAAAATGAGGGGTTCGTAGAGACTTCAAGCGGGCGAGATTTTTCTACTCTTTACTCTTTTACGCGAGCCCCAACGTCTCTACCCTTAACAATCCGTCGCCTCTAACTTATATGCTTGCTTATTAATGTGTGTGTCAATGATTATAACCTCGTTGCATCCTACCATGAGCTTACTCTTCAAATAGAAAACGATGGACTCCTCATTTGAAATCCTCAGCATACATAATCATTTCGCTAAACAATAAAACCAGATTTAAAGTTATTTTTTCAGTAAAATGTGCAGTAATGGTTAATAGTGTACAGTTTAATATCATGGAAAAAATTTGGCTCATCTTGGTTTTGAAAAAGTTTGAGATGATGTTGATTTTCTTCGACAGAACAAAGAAAAAGTATAATATTAAATGGGCAAAGCCCGAGGGGGAAAAAAAGAACATCACTTTCCCGCCATCTGTTTTCCTTGACCTTCTTTGTTGTTACTTTCTCGTCCTCTTTTGTTTTTTGTCTGTGTTCCGCTTTAAAGAGACAAGAGTTAATGAAAGTATTGATTATAGTTTTGTGAAAGAGATCAGAGCAGTGATTTCCTATCTCTCCAGTTGCGAGAAGTTTATAAATGCTAAAGCTGACCTAGAATTTACTTCTTGGCGGCCACCAAAGATTTCCAATGAAGAGAACAAAGGAAGATTTTGACGCTTCGTTTTTTATACAACAAGGAAAGGTTCAAGATTTTTTTTTTAGTTTTGTAATACTTTTTTAAAATTAATGAATGAATCTCGTCTGCAAAAAAGTTCCCCATTTCGAAATGCTTTCTCAACTTTAAAATAAATATCTAAAAAAAAAGGAACCAACAGGGTTGCGTCACGTTATCAAAAAGGGGGATCAATAAATTGCGCAGTACACCATTTACAAAACTTTGTTCTTTAAGCGTCATAATTATGGGATCATCAGTGAATCCTGCGATATTATTAAATTTTTAATGCAATTTATTTCACATCGAGTTTTTAATTTTTACTTTCCTTCCCTGCATTTTTTCTATTGTATCTATTTTATTATCTACTTATATTAAAAACTGAGTATCTTTCTAACTATCTTTCTTTCTAACTATCTTTCTTTCTATGTCACGCTTCTTTCTCCTGAACGCCAATGAACTGAAAGTCGAACCAGGTACCGATAGATAGGTAATTTTTCAGGCTTCATTAGTTTCAATCTATATAATTATACGATTTTAATTAGCGAAGATATCAATTAATAAGTAGTCAAATTTAAAGCGATTAAGCCTAATAAATGATTAAACTTCCAAGACATTTTTTCTTACCGTTGCCATTTTGAATTAAAACGTTAATTAAATTATTGAACTATTTAAAATTCCAAGATATTTATTTCTTTTCTTTGCGATTTTAAGGCAGGAATTCAAGTGAAACACGGACGATCGCAACTCACCAATGCAATCGCAAATTCCAAACTTTGGATTCAAGTGAAACGAATTCACTTGAATTCGACTTACAGTAGCGGTTGCAATATGCGATCGCCTCGAAGCGACTGCAATGGTGTTTCACTTGAATTCGGCCCTAAATTAAAACGTTAATTAAATTGAACTTTTTAAAATGAAAGAGTGTTATTTTTTTCCATTGTCATTTTAAATACGTGTTATAACAAAGTTCTAACAATTGTTTTTATTCTAATTATTAATGACATATTTTTTCTCAGGTACCATTTTGAAAATGTGTTTTTAAATAAAGTTGCAATTGCTGTTTTTAGAAGGGACTTTTTCTGGCTGCGATCCATAAGTAGTCAAATTTAAAGCGAATGTTTAATTAATAAGTAGTCAAATTTAAAGCGATTAAGCCTAATTAATGATTAAACTTCCAAGACCTTTTTTCTTACCGTTGCCATTTTGAATTAAAACGTTAATTAAATTATTGAACTATTTAAAATTCCAAGATATTTATTTCTTTCCGTTGCGATTTTGAATTAAAACGTTAATTAAGTTGAACTTTTTAAAATGAAAGAGTGTTATTTTTTTCATTGTCATTTTGAATACGTGTTATAACAAAGTTCTAACAATTGTTTTTATTCTAATTATTAATGACATATTTTTTCTCAGGTACCATTTTGAAAATGTGTTTTTAAATAAAATTGCAATTGCTGTTTTTAGAAGGGACTTTTTCTGGCTTCGATCCAAATATTAAAAAAACTTTTTCGTTTAGAATTTTGCAATTAATTTTACCGGAAGAAAGCGGTTTGGAAATAATTGTTTTTGGAAAGGAATTTTATTTGTAATTTAGGGAGAGTGCTAAGTATGCACTACTTGACATCGTCTTTATTTTTGAGGAAGCATGTGCAAATAATTCGATTGATTCTTTGATGCAGGAAAGCTTTTTAGTGAGCCGCTTTAGCGGAGAGTAGTTTATTAAACTTTTCCTTGGTACTTTAAAGGCGAGCCGCCTTGGCGGCGAGCAGTGAATTGAAACTTTCCTCGCTACTGTAAAGGCGAGCCGCCTTGACGGCGAGTAAACTGTTTAAACTTTCCTCATTTCTTTAAAGGCGAGTCGCCTTGGTGGCGAGTAGTTTTCTCAAACTGCCTTCACTACATTACAGCCCGTGCAACGCCGGGCTACGCAGCTAGTGTATATCAAATTTTTTACAAATTTGTCTATGGAAGAACTATAATAGCTGCATTGTTTAAAAGCTGTTACAACTTTATTTATTCTTTC
>JAXGGA010005064.1:0-81627 GCA_038373865.1 Uloborus plumipes
CTTTCTCTTAAAGTTTTATTGAAATAAAAATCTGTTCACAGGTGATATGTATAATGATGATGATTTGGAGGAAGAGCCCAGTTGGGTTGAATCAGAACGTGAGCAGTTCACGCAATTCCGGGATAAAGACAAAAGCGGCTTTATGGAATTTGAGGAAGTAAAGCACTGGATTCTACCCGATGACTATGATAATAGTGAAGCTGAGGCTAAACACCTTATTTATGAATCTGATGTTAACAGAGTAAGTGATGCACTTATTTTGAATTACATTAAAATTGTTTTTGAAGGAAATAAATATCAATAAGATTAGGAAACAAGGACATCTAAAGAGTAAAATATATTACGTACATAATTCAGTAAATAGCAATACGTGTAACGAAAATATTTTTCAACAAAATTTGAATACTTCCAACTAGGAAAGGGGAGAGGTTTTGCAATGAGTTATACCTATCTACAGGCAGGGTTCGTACGTTGCTTTAAAATTCCTCCAATACTGCATTTAGGGGCTTTTTTTTTAAAAGCCCTTTAAACTTCTGCATTTTGGTGGAAAATTCTTCAAAACTCCTCCTTTGTTTTAGACTACATAATATTCCCCACTGAATCATTCAAAACATACAAATTTTTATCTCTTTTCCAATTAAACAAGTATTATGTTTTCGAAGGCTCCTCTATCTAACACCAAAGATGTCTGAAGAGTTTTTTGGAGAGAATTCTATTTGAAAATTTCATAGGATTTTTTCGGATCCCATTCCTTTCCCTATTATCATAAAAGTTGGCCTACTATAGTGTTCTGAAAGCTTCAATTTAAACAAAACTTTTGGGAAAACCTCTGGACTTACCCAATCATCTTTGAGGATCGCATACAATTCCTTCTCCTAATGTTTCCATAGATACAAATACAAATGTGGCGACCAGCAACAGGCTCTGGGCCCACCTGGGCTGGTCCTAGTCAAATTATAGACCCCCAATGAAGATCAATGACCCTCTTAAAGCTATCTACTTCTTTGCTCCTTGCCGCCTTTTCTGGCAAACTTTTCCAAGTTAACCCTACCCTGCTAAAATAGTAATTTTTCTGAATTTCCAAATTAGCCCGAGATTTAAACAGCTTAAAACAATGACCCCTTGTCCTGCTTTCGTGCAAAAATCTAACTCTGTATCATCATTCATTTTGATAAATTTAAACTACTGAATCATGTCCCCTCTGATTCTCTTTTGCTCAAGACTATACATATTAAGCATTCTAAGTCTGGAATCATGGTCTAAATTATAAAATCCATTCACTAACCTTGTAGCCCTTCTTTGTACCCTTTCCAATAAATTAATATCTTAAGATAAGGAGACCAAAACTAAACACTATACTCCAGATAAGGTCTATATGAATGCAGAACTAACTTCTATATGAATGCAGAAGAACTTGTAAACACGTTTGTAGAAGGGCTGGGAGGAGAATAAAGGAATGTCACTACCCTAAATATTTGTTTCATTATTGTGACAATAACACAATTCAAGTTAAATTGGTTTCAAATCATGGTAAAAGTAGTTCCCCAAAATCTCCTTTTTCACCCTCAAAACTCTTTTATTCTTTGTCTGAAATTGAACATGAACCCCGACATTGTCTGCCCAGCCTATGGCCTGCGAAACCGACCTGTGTGGCCCATTGTTTTGTTTAATGTTGTAAATTGAAATACACGGTTAATGACAATGTCATAAATTTAGATCCAAGTATTT
The DNA here is from genome assembly GCA_038373865.1 of Uloborus plumipes. Lineage (NCBI taxonomy): Eukaryota > Metazoa > Arthropoda > Arachnida > Araneae > Uloboridae > Uloborus > Uloborus plumipes. The sequence continues at coordinate 1,729 of JAXGGA010005064.1, forward strand.
GGAAATTTGTTTCTGAAAACTCACCTCAATTAAAAAAAAAAAAACATCAAGTAATGTTAACAGCAATTCTGCTCCTCAGAGCCCAACTAGTGTCAGTTCAAAAACGGCAATTTTAACTTCATTATTGCATTGTATATAAATTGACCCGCGAGAACATTATTCTGAAAAAAAATTCGTTCATTATTATTTAGCAGCATTGAAATAGCCCAAATCCCATCCTTTGTATGCATCCAACAATCGTTTTCGCACCTATATTAGTCCGGGTCTGAGGTATAGAATTATTGGTTTTTCATTTATTTTTAAATATTTTCCTACATTATCTGGAAAAATGTCAAATGTTTTGAAATTTATATTTGTTGTGGCCTGTGAGTGTTATTTTAATATGAGGTGTGACCTGCGGGTTAAAAAGGTTGGGCATCACTAATCTAGAGCATTCTTTTTAATGCCTCTTTACATTGAAAAAAAAAACATTTGATAAAAATTTAAAAAAAAAAATCTGGTATGGGTCCCACACTACTTCCTTTTACGTGTAAATTTCTTTGTAGATGCCTTAGTGTTAAAATAGTGCTAGGAGTGAGCAAGATAGCAATTTGAACATTTACACCCCTAGTTTGCCATGAAACAATGAAAACAAATGTTTTATAATGATTCATTTTCTAAATATCGCAGATTTTAACATCATTCAGTGGATTTTTCACGAAATATCGCCAATAGCGCCAAATTGAACCCAAATTCAAAAAATATTTTTTTCGCCAAATTTGTCGCCAACTTGGCGATATGTCGCCAAGTTGGCGTCAAAAACTTGGCGACCAAAAACTTGGCGACATATCGCCAAGTGGTCGCGCTAATTCATATCACTTGAGTCTGCATTGAAATTAACACTGATTTACCCCAAAAAAGGGGTAAAACACCCCCTTGGGAACATTCAAATGCAACCACAAGGGGAGGTGCACAACTAGACCATCCTCAGAGCCTACATACCAAGCTAGAAGCTTCTATGGCATTTAGTTTTTGAGTTATGCGACCCACATACGCACATACAGACGTCACGAGAAAACTCGTCGTAATTAACTCGGGGGTGATTGAAAATGATTTTTCGGCTGGTTATATGTTGGCAGGTACATATGCACGTGCTGACAGGTCGAAAAAACGACTCAACATTCATTCAGGGGTGAGCAAAATCAAAATTTAGACCCAAATTTGAGTGATTTTTTTTTTCGCGATCACAATACTTCCTTTACTACATAAAAGGAAGTAAAAAACTGTTCTCAAAAATTATTATGAGTGTCAACATTAGCTATAAAAGTTGCAATTGAATGATTTTTACTTAAAAATATCAATTGCCATGTAAGATGATTACTTTGATATGAATTAATACAAAAATTTTCAAGTCAGTTTTATTTGATACAAGTGCTTAAAATTCTGAAAACTTAGTAACATTAAACTGTTATAGATAGTGTAATTAACCCTACACTGCATGATTTTTGGTTCTCTGAAAGAACTATATACATTTTTCAATATAATAAGAAAACATTGGAAAACATTTTTAAGATTTAATTTTGAGGATAGAGGATTATATTTGCTTTAAAGATATTTAATACTTGCTTTTTATACTTGAGTTGCCCTATGCTTGGTCAAAAGGAAAAATAGTCCATGTATCCAATTGGCAACGCTATGCAGTGTAGGGTTAAAGCATTTTGTTTCTCTCGTTTATTGTTTGCTATAAGTTTTTAATTAATAAGGGCTTCGGTTCTTTCTCTTGGCTTTGTGGTTATTTTAAAGTAAGAGTTTACTTTTTTCAGGACAATCAATTAAGCAAAGATGAAATTCTTAATAAGTATGAGTTATTTGTCGGAAGTCAAGCTACGGACTTTGGAGAAGCTCTCCGCCATGATGAATTTTAAAGCAATTTTGGAACGAAATGGAATCTCAAGAACTTTTTATCTGTTTTGTACGGGATTTTTGTACTTAATTGGCTAAGCTTGATCCATTTTTGGATTTTTTTTTTTCATCTTCAAGTACATGATCCTACTTAATGGAAATTATTTTCTACCAAGGCTGTGTATTACATGATATTTTTTATTTTTTACTGAATGCTGCAATGCCTAATTGCTCATAATTATTTATATTTTTTCCCTATTCAAAAATCATGTAATTTTTATTGTTTTAGTACCCTTGTCACATATGATTGTTTCCTAAAAGACGTCTGTCTTTGTGTAACTTTATTATAGTGAAAAAATAATACCTAAAGATTTTTCTTGCATAATTTATTTATTTTTAAAACTAGACGTTATGGTAATGATATTAAAATGACTTTTTTTTTTTAATTGTGAAACTATATTCACGGCAGCTACAGTCAAGCCAAAGATGTTTACTTAAAAACTTTTCATAAAATGTTTCTACTCTGTCTGTCAAATTAAGTATTTGTATGGTTAAAAAATGGTAATGTTTTTGAAAATATTTGCCATCAATTTTAACTGCATATTTTCTTTTCACATTTTGAAAGTGAATAATTTTGTGCTTCCCACTGAAAGAAAAATATACTCGTAACTGATGGTAATGTCTCAGTTTTATCCTTATTGTTTCAAGTTAAGTATAAAACATAAACAAAGTACGTTAATATTTATTTGAAAATAACCTGTTAATAATATTACTTAGACAACCTTTACTTAATTAAATTCAAAGTTTTGAATTTTTGAAAAAGTGTCTTACAATTATTTGAACTAAAAATTTGAATATAGATGAATTCAGATAATTTTTTTTTTTTTTTCTGTTAAAAGAATGATAAAATATATTAATCACCGTTTACTAATTTCATGAAGTAAAATAGTCTGATTCTCGTCACAAAGCAAAATGATGGAAATAAAATATTTTATTAGGATACAAATTTAATAGTCAAACACAATAAATAAAATACAATCTATTAGGATATGTAATATCTTTATTAATACACAAAAATTGGATTATAAGTCAGAGAAATGAATAAAACTAGATTTTTTCTATATAAACAATATTTTTGGATAAGCCAATATAAATTTTACAATATATTTTTTAATACATGAATTCTATCTTCAGTGAGTTCGGGGAAAAAACTCATGCATCGAAGAGTGATTTTATTCCATGAAATAACTTAACAGTTAATATTTCACGCTCTTCATCCCAGGTGGCAGAACACTTTTCAGGATCCAAACTTCTAGGGAAATTTAACTCCAGAAAATATTTATTTGTTTTGCATACCAAGTTATTTGAAGAGATTTTCAGTGTGATATCATCTTTGGAATGTGTATTTAAAAGTTTAATTTTAACTAATAAACATTCACAGCTGTTTGATCCAGGTCCTTTGTCACTCATCTAATATCAAAGGGGAAAAGAGGAAATTTCACTTTCAACTTCACTCAGAATAATAATTAGTTACTAATACTCATTATAGCAGTTATATGTAGTACAAATTAACAGAAGCTGCCTCTCAATTTTGTTATAAAAATATTTTACACAAAATAATGTATGCTTCCTAATATATATGTATTTTTTTCCTTCAAAATGTCAGAAAAGACAAAAGTAATTTCCGATGAATACTTAAACTTTAAAAGTATTACTTATTTTTTTTATTAATTTATGTATCAGACATTTCTTTTTGCAACTAAAATAAAAAAGTAATTTTTCACCGCGAAGTTATTTAATCCTAAATTTGAGTTGTCAAAATTCATATTACATTCTACCTCTCAAATTTTTTATTGATTTCTTTTCTGAAGCATTCCTATGCTACAAAATTGTTTCATATGTTAATTACTTTATTACTTCCTTTTTTTCTTACTAAGTATTATCAAACATACATTTTTTTTTTCCAAGTTCAAAATAAATAACTAATAATAATTAAATAAAAACTTTGCTTTACATTTAGCTATTGAAATATTTTTGTAACTAAGTTTGATAATAATAATAATTGTACGTTGTACCACATCTCTAAAGACATTTTCAAAAGAAATCCTCTACCCCCCCCCCCCGGAAAAAAGGGAGATTATTTAATCTACCATTGACGCAAACCTCACAGGTTTATAATGCTGTTGATTAGGATCTTCTGTGTAGTGTTAACAATGCTGCCTGGTTATATTTGTCCCAACTATTGGGCAACTAAACTTATGCATGCAATATATTGTTTAGAAATAATCAACACAAATACAAATCAATCATATCAGTGCAAAAAAATTTTGCTTCTTTTTTTTTTCTGTTTAAATAGGGATAGTTATTTTTGCTGTTCTGTGCTTACACAATCAAAGCAAAGTTTATTTATGTTTCAATGTGCCAAAGATAGAACTTTGTTTTATCCTGTTCATAATGTTTAGCATTATAAGTATTATTTTTGTGCTGGTGTTTGTGGCTTCAAAAATAATGTATATAATATAGTTTGCATTTGAAAATAATTTTATGTAACAGACATTTTTCATTTAGTTGATACTAAATATCTATTAAATGTTTTTATTTTATGAAATTTTAATGCATAACATACTATGCAACTTTTACATATTTTTGTATGAAAATTTCTATTTAAAAATAAAAGTGTTTAAAAATACCCTCTTAATTTTCTGAACATATTGACAAATTTTTACAATGTTATTAAAATTAATTTATTTTGAATCTTTACACTCACATGCACAGGTAAAACTTGTTAACTTTCAAAACAAGAAACCAATTAATATAACCCAGTTCAGTTTAAAAATTGTTTATACAGTCACGCCCTACTATAGCAAACACAGAATGTACAAGTCCCCTGGTTGTAGAGAATCTCTTAAATTTTCCCAACTGAAGCCCTATGGTATTGTACTGTTAGCATGTTTGAATTTTAAAAGGACACACAAATGAACTTAACAATTATATCAATAAATTAAACTTGATCACTTGTGGTTCTAATTCATTTCAAAGTCCATCATGTTCAGTACTGCCATAAAATAGTTAATAATGCCAGTTCTACAGCACTGCCATAAAATAAAAAAATATCTCTTATGGTTGCATTGAACTGGACGTACAAAATAAAGAAAAGAAAGATATTAGTAGAAAGTAATATGTATAAAATTAGCACGAGAAATAAAAATATCTCAAAATGATTTCTATGAGCTATAACAATATTAGCACGTGCGTACTGAATGACATAATAGAGTAACACAATACTATCTCTTATAAAAGTTATGTTATGATGAATCAATGGATCGAGGTACTCTATTACACTAATTTAGATTGTAAGCATGCTATAGTGTGATAGTGGGCATTCTGTCTTGTCGAAAAGCTGCACATTTACCTGTCATACCTCATTTTCGGGTCATGGTTTTATAATAGATCCTTTGGTGCTGTATTCATTAAATAAAGTAAAAGTTGTACTTCTCACGTATTAAAAAAGTACATGTTGAAAGTTTAGGAGGATGATGAGTGATAACTTAATTAAAGTGTGGTAAACAGGTACTTAGAATTTTATTTCTAATCAAAATATATCCTATATAGTGCAGGAGCGTACCTGGAGTGGGGTTACCCCCCCCCCCCCCCCAACTACCAAATAATACTAACTCATATTACGGAAATATCGCCAAACACCCATTTTTGCACGAAAATTGCACTTTGACCTGAAAATTGCACTTTGACCTCTCCCTTTCCAAAAATTTCCCTCTCCTAAACTAGAAGCTGGATTGCAACTGTAGAAAATCATCCGTTGAGCAATTGGCTGGCATATTTGAATGTTTGCCAAAAAATTGATGGTTCAAGCCCAGTAAGAAAGGTCCTGTGTTTTTTTAGATTTTGAATTATTAAACATTTCTAGGTTCCTTGTATAAAAGCAGCCGAAAACTTTGTACTGCGAAATGAGTAAAATGAGACAACGTTTAAAATAGTACAAATGAACGTTTTAAAATGAGTTAAAAACCCAGCAAACAGCTTTTTCGAGGCTATAAAATGAAAGCCCCTTCACCAGTGCATAAAAACGGAGAAGGGTTCACGTGTCTAAAACAGTCAAGTGAATAAGAAATGCGAGACGTTATCGCTACCGGTTCCTGCTTCTTGGGTCTTATTTACTTCTGTTCGTCTTGCCTTTCTCCTTCACTTGACTGTTTTAAACGTGTCAACCATACTTTCGTTTTAATGCAGCGATGTAGGTAGGGGCTTGCATTTTATAGCCTCGAAACAGTTGTTTGCTGAGTTTTTAACTCAATTTTAATCTGTTCATTTGTACTTTTTTGCACATTGTCCCATTTTACTCACTTCTAGATTCAGTTTTAGAAACCAAAACTAAAAATAATACTTTTTTATTGCAAAAAATCAATAATACCTAAACAACAATAATATTGAAAAACACTCGTTGAAAATTATTGTAATGTATCTGTCACAAATTTATATTTTGAGGGAGGAAAATACAGCATAATAATGAAATTTTAAATTTTGTTTGTTATACTTATTAAAACTTACTTAGACTTACTTAGAAGTGCGTTATATGAATAAAATACAAACTGTAAGAAAGGAATTACAATACAATTGCACTTAAGCTAAAAAGATCCCCTCACCCTTCCTCAAGCAACATTGGTTACTGAAAAGTACTGTAAAATATTTTGATTATGTAGTGTCATAGAAAAAACCAAATCATCCTTTAAAAAGTTACCAAGTTTAAAATCACTAGATATTTTTGAGTGTTTTTTTTTTCTATGCAATTATCATACAAAATTATGCCAGCCTTAAAGACAATTGATAAAAATATTACCTGTAAGAAAATGTCATCTGTAGTTACATCTTGCTGATAAATAATTTCATATTCAGGCGTAGTTCTGTTGCGATCTTCATCAAATTCTTCATCCAGCACTTCATCATCGGACCAAATATCTTTCGAAGGTTTGTTCGAGCTGTAAGGATTTTTTGCACCAACGTCTGATGTTTCTTTGCTTAATTGTTCTTTTCTACCAATATCAGATGGATCAGTAACTTTAACATGAGATGCTTCAAATTCTTCATCATCAGATATTGAATCGTCTTTAATGTTGAGAAGATTCATTAAGTTTCTAAGATCGGAACCAACAAAATGCTCCATTATTTGCATTGGAGATCTAAAATGATAAACAAGTATGTTGTGATTATTTTTGACGGTAGTTGAAAAGAATTAATGCATTGTCAAAATAACAGTAACATGGTCATGGCCAAATTTTTTTTTTAATTGGTTCCACGGCCTCCCAAAAGATATTAAAATGTAAAACTTTAACTAAATATATAAATAAATAAATAAAGTCATCACAAACCATTAAAAGTGCATTATAGTTTGAAACCATCTGCCCTGCCGAATAAATTCAAGGCCTTTAAGTAAGATTAAAGGTTTCATTAAAGAGTAAAATAATCCCCCCAAAAAATAAACCAATATGGGAATATTCATTCTTTTTCTCCAAGCGACCATATTATTGTAACCCCCAACAGACAAACTTGTTCAACACTTGTTGAAGTAATTGGTCATTATTTTGTTTTGAAATACTTGCCCATTAGGAATTTTTTTCTGAAAATGTTATTTTATGCTGTAATTACCTTCAATAATATTTATGGGAATCATTAAAAATTTATGATTACAGTACTTAATATTTATCTGAAACACAATGTAGAGATCGTAAAACAAACTTTGAAATTATAATTTTTAAAAAATCCGACAAATAATAATCCGACAATAAACACATTTTTAAAAAATCCGATACTTTATTCACAATTAACTACCTAAATTTACATGTGGAATAAATTTGTAACGCATACAGCTCAAAATGGAGAAAAGATATTTTAATATACTTTGTATTAAATAAGAAGTTTCACCAGTGAAGGTAATGAAAATACCCAGAAAAGTTAAAATAAGCTGGCATAGATTAAAGGTGCTATACAACTTCAAAGTGCAGTAGTACCTACAATTTCCGAAATCATTTGACCATGCATTTGACAAATTGAGAACAGCGATTGTACAAATAAGAGGTTGCCTAGCAACTGCTTATATTTAAGAGATCCTCTCCTGCTCACAGCAACTGCAGTTTATTTTGAAAAACTCGCGATTTCTATTCACAAAAATGTGTTCGATATTTTGAAAAAATAGTACCTAAATAGAGCTGAAATGATCCACTTCAGAATTCAGAAACATTCACCATAAGAGTATTTATTTTACTCAGTTAACTCCAATCATAAACTGCGACCGCGTAATTGATGATGTGTTGTATTTTGAAAGGTGTCTGCTTACTTCCGTAATCAATTTCTTAAATCCCACCATGAAAGCCAAATATAGTATTTTACTGCCTACTTATAATGAGAAGGAAAACTTACCAATAATTGTGTGGATGATTGTGAAATATATGTCCTCAGAAGATTGTGACTACGAAATTATCATCATTGATGACGGGAGTCCGGACGGAACACTGGAAGCGGCAAAACAGCTAGAAAGAATTTATGGTTCGGATAAAATATTGCTAAGACCCAGGGAGAAAAAGCTTGGCTTAGGTACAGCATATATCCACGGCATGAAGCATGCAACCGGGAACTTCATCATAATAATGGATGCTGATTTATCACATCACCCTAAATATATACCCGAATTTATTAAAGAACAGAAAAGAGGAGACTATGACATAGTCTCTGGTACTCGATATATAAAAGACGGAGGTGTCAACGGTTGGGATTTTAAAAGGAAATTGATAAGTCGTGGTGCTAATTACTTGACACAAGTTCTCTTACGCCCTGGTGCCTCGGACTTAACTGGTAGCTTCAGATTGTATAAGAAACATGTTCTTCAAAAGCTTGTTGAATCGTGTGTTTCTAAAGGATATGTTTTCCAAATGGAGATGATCGTGAGGGCAAGAAAACTTGGCTTTAAAATTGGGGAAGTTCCGATTGCGTTTGTCGATAGACTTTATGGAGAATCTAAATTAGGGGGTAATGAAATATTTCAATTTGTGAAGGGATTACTTTATTTATTTGCCTTTGTATAATTACTGTAGTAAAATTATTTTTAAGTTTCTTATGAAATGATATTTCTCTGGATATGTCACAGTCCTAATGCAAGAGTGTTGCTTCAAATGAATATTGTTCTTTTTCTTTTGACAAAATATTTAAAAACTTATCAATCATTTTAAAGCCTCCTATTAATTTTTGAAGTATTGCTAATAGTCACTTAGCTTTTTTTCATGGTATGGTATTTTCCGAAAAGAAACATACATCACTTGGCACATTTTTAATTTTCGGTAATTTTTAATTTACTTACTGCTATTGAAAACTAAAAACTTCATTGCTGTCAACATTCAACAACTTCAATTTAGCCTTATACTTTTAGATTGTTGTAGAAAAGTAAACAAATCATCAAGAAAACAAGTGATGTACATACCTTTATCTGAAAAGCACCCAGGTTTAAGTCTTTCAAGAGAAAAGATACCTTCCTAAAATGTTTTAATCATAATCTTAACACTTACCCCAATGAACCCTACTTGAGCGCATTCTTCCAGTGATGTTTCACGAAATTTTTTTTGGAGGGGGATATAACTCATTTTAGTCTTTTTCTATTGCCAAAAGAAAGTATGCTTCACTAGGGGTTTATCCCCAAATCATACCCCGCTACGTCTATTTGAAACTGGGGCAATAACATGAAATTGCTACCCCTACCATCTTTATTCCACATTTTATTTTCAACTTTCAACATTAAAAACTCAGAAAAGGCTACATGCTACCTGGAATGAAGGCCTCAGCTTGCTCCTCACCCACCTTAGATCAGGCACTGCCAGGAATCTATGTACTGTCAGCCCCTCTTAAACGAATACTGATGGTTCCAAGAAGTATTCGATTAAGCGGGGATGTTTAACATTGCGTCTATGGAACTTGGTTCCGAGATGTTTTATTCGTATAAACGGTGTACTTGTTTATCCGTTACCCGATTACAGGGGTGATTGTGTTCCGGTATTTTACCGGATTTCCGGTATTTTCATGATAGATTCCGGCATTTTCATATTCGAAAATACCGGAAGTAAAATATTTTTAATTATGCTTTTATCTTCCCACCTCCGGATTTTTTTTCTTTTTCGAATTTTCGATGATTATGCCGATAATTATTAATAATATTCATCAAATAGAAATGTTCAGATGTAAATTCAAAGTGTTTTTTTTTTACCTTACTAAATTACCTTATTTGCATTCGATATGAGAATCGAATTTTTCTCACTTTTGATGCTTATTCCCCTTAGTTAGCAGACAAATAAATGAAATGTAACAAATGCAACTTTCATTGTTTTATAAATGCTTTCGCACAACAAATAGCAATTCTGTTAGACTTTTGCTTTCGCCTTAAAATATTTTTTTGAAGATAATTGCTCATCACCAGCTCAAAAGTAACTTTATTACTCATTTACAATTTAATTAAATGCATATACAATATTTTGACTAAAAACTATTTGAATATATGAAATGTGTTAGTTTATGAAAGGAAATTAATTATTACTAGGTGTGCTTAGTAATAGGGGTCTTGGTTTTAAAAAAACACTCCCCCCCCCCCCCACTTTTTCTTTGAAACTTTCAGGTATTTTTTTATGAACTCACAATCACCCCTGCCGATTAAGCGGGGCCGACAGTATTCATATATAAGTGGGGCGTGGTTATTTTTGTATGAAACTGCATTGTGTTTACACCATTCGACTCCCTCTGGAGGAACTTAAATTGACGGGCCTATGTAGTGACCCTTGGATATGCTACTACACCCCTTACTTGTAAAGATATTCGACTTTTTGAATTTTATATAAGTCTAAACTAACAGTAACAATTAGAATTTTCAATTTTTTAAGTATTTAACCTTTTGGATCCGGGCGGTACAATTGTTGAACCGTAGCTCTCTTTTCCTTTGAAGATGGGAAGGTGCAATGGCAGGCACTTGGGTTTTATGACTTCACGATTTGAATGCAAAGCTGTAATCCCCCAGTAAGGGGGTATAGTCACGGATCTCAGGTAGAGATTTTTCTGTTTATTACTATCAAGCTAATTTTCCGTGAGTAGCTTCATTTTAATGAGACGCCCAACTTTTCCTCTTACAACAATTTTCGATTGTGGTAGCTAACAGGGGTAGCAGGTATCAGATGTGTCGATTCTATGAATCTCAAAAACTTATCACTAACTGTGGCTTTTTTAATTAAATCTAAAGATAATTATTAAAATTGTTGAAAAAAATATTTGTCCTACAAGGTGTATGGTTTGATCAAAGAGTCCCTTGCTCCCAACATGTGTCAATTACTAGGTCATCAAAAGTGATTACTAACTGCCTGAGTTTTTTACTATTGCTTAGTTAATATGTATATAATTTGTCACATTGCCCTACAAATTGCATGGGACGTTTTCCCGGTCCTACGTTCTAAAAATGTAGTACCCTGATGAAAAAGTAATCAGCACCAAGCTGAATCTTCCTAAGTTGCGCCGAGTTGTTTCAATGAGACGCCCAATAATTTCATCAACGAAATTCTGGATTGTGGTAGCCGAGTCTAAATTTGCCCATTTGATGGTTCTCAAAAATTTATTATTAACTGTTGGAAAGTTATTAAACATTATTTGTCCTACAAGGTATATGGTTTGTTCGAAGTCAATTACAAGGTTATCAAAAGAGATTACTAACTAGTCCCCTCCTCACAGCATGTATTGATTACGAGATCATCAAGAATAATTACTAACCACTTTAATATTTTACTTTTGCTTTTTTCGTTAATATTTATATAATTTAAGTCATATTATTCAACTTTGTGGAACTTTATTGCGACACTCCAATTGAATACACATTTTCAATTCGTTCTAGTAATTTTATTTTGCATAATTTGGTATTACGGCTGAGCCTTGCCAGTACGCATGCCCAGAGCATATTAGGAATTCTACAAATATCGACCATAATCCTGCAAAAAACCTTACAATTCTTGTCGGACTAGAGATACCTACTTGTTTACTTGTAGTACATTGTTTTATCCGGATAGAGAATATACTAGCCTATAATATAATGTTTTTGTCCTACAGTTAGTAATAAAAAAAGTAGTCTTGTGGTACTAACAATTTCTGAGCATAGGACCAGGATAACGTACCACGCAATTCGTTGGACAATGTGACTTAAATTATATACACAAATTAACTAAGCAGTAGAAAAAAATTCAGGTAGTTAGTAATCACTTTTGATGACCTAGTAATCGACACATGTCGGGAGGAGGGGGACTCTTTGACCAAACCATACACCTTGTAGGACAAATATTTTTTTCAACAATTATAATAATTATTTTTTTTTAATTAAAAAAGCCACAGTTAATGATAAGTTTTTGAGACCCATAGAATCGACACATTTGATCCCTGCTACCCCAGTTAGCTACCACAATCGAGAATTGTTGTAAGAGGAAAAGTTGGGCATCTCATTAAAATGAAGCTACTCACGGAAAATTAGCTTGGTAGTAAAAAACAGAAAAATCTCTATCAGGGATCCCAGACTAGTATGAAATCTTGTAAAAATCCCCGGCTCCAAAGAGTAGATGCGAAGATTTCAACTCCATGTTCAAAGGAAAAGACTTTCAATCTAGCATGTGTACCACCAGATTTTTTAAGGTTAAGCAGTTGAATCCAATACATTTTTCTCACAAAATTGCTTGAGAACTTTTTTCAAATTAAATTTGTTTCAGAAACACGAGTTTTGTCATGACGTTTTTTTTTGTCAAGTCTTTATGACTGATAAAAATATGTTGCATAATTTCGATCATGTGCATTATCCAGATAATGATACTGCTATCACTCACATATGAAATAATCATAATTTAAATATTGTTCAGCAACTTTATATTTAAAGTAGTTTGTGTATGTTTTATTTTGATGAATTAATAAATTAGTTTTTTTGTGGTCATTTTTAAAGTTTTAATTACTGTATAATTATCTTTATTTTTATATCAAACTTTTACCAATGGCGGTCTAACAGAGTTACTGTTTGTTGTGCGAAAATATTTACAAAGTGTAATGAAAGTTGCATTTGTTACTGAAAATATAGAAAAGAATTTATCCAGATGCAGTACCCATTAATCTCCTTATCAATAAAATATGACCTGAGTCAAAGATTTCATATTTATTAATACTGAAGATATTATGTATGTCTTAAAGAACTTTGTACCTTCTTTCCAAATCTGAACCCATTTTATATGAGAAAAAAAAATGTTCCTAAAATAGTTGAGCATTTTTTTTTCTTTTCTATCTATTCAAACAGAAAAGCCCATGATTCTCAATTATTACAAAGAATATTTTTGAAACGTTACGTAGGAAAAAGATCAATGCTATTTCTATATGTTAAATTATGTTCAATTTTTAAAGTTAAAAATTGAGAAAAAACATTTCTACTATACTATTCCCTCTTTATACATATTTTGAGAATGTAAGAACTGTCCTTTGTTTCATGCCAGACATATGCTTATATCTTATCAATTTAAATATTTTATGCATTAGGGTAGAATTAGTGAATACCTTCAAAAATGGAAAGTATCATAGTATAACAAGATTTCATTCAAAATGCCTATTAAACATAAGAATAATTAAAAATGCATAAAACATAAGTGTGAAAATTCAATACATTTTTTGCACAGTATTTGGCCAAGGCCGAATACTAAAATAGGTATTCGGTCGAAGCCGAATATTCGTTGCATCACTATTGGACAAGAGACATGACTATTTGCAATGAATAGAAAAATTTTATGAGTGCAGTGAAATAAAAGCAAAACGAACAAGATAATCAAGTTTTTATTTTGAATATTACACAATTTATCGATAAGACTTTTGGTAGCGTGCACGAGCACCTGGGCCGCCAAACTTCTTGGGTTCACACCGTCTGGGATCAGCAACTAAGAGTGACCTATCATACTGGATCAAAATGTCTTTGATTTCTTTCTTTGAAGCCTCATCGACATCTGTTAAAACAAATAAGCATTACTGTACAACGATAAGTGAAACAAAAAGAAACTTGAAAGTAAGAGCTGTCTTCCCAGAAGACATTAGTACAGGGTTCATACTCATTTTTGAAAATGAAAATATTAAGGACTTTTTAAGGACTCCCAATTTTTTTAAGGACTCACAGGAAAATATTTAAATAGCTTTAGGAACACAATTTCAAAGTACTCTACTTACGACAGGCCCGTCATTTAGGGGGGGGGTCAATTGCACCCCCCCCTGGCTTTGAGAAATTAATGTATTTACATATAAGTGGGCGGCGCGGGTTTTGATGTTTTCCGGTGAAATTGCATTGTGTTTGGACCCTTTGCCCCCCCCCCCCCCCGGAAAAACTTGAAATGACGTCCCTGACTTAAGAGTACATTATGTTGTTAAAATGCAGAGATTCGCAATGGACTCATGATTAAGAGCTATTAAAATGACTTAACCTGGCATTATACTTGCAGAAGATAACCTCTACAAATGACTACCCCTTACAATGCTGCCAGGTTAGGTTTCTCTCATGAACAGTTTGTTATGATTACATACTAGGGTGGGCCGAAAATGAATTTTCATTTCGATGATGGGTATAGAGGAAAAAGTGCCATTGAGAAAGCAAAGCGCACATAAAAAATTTGAAATTTTTTGGTCAATTTCTTGATCTGCCACAATTGGCTTGAAGTGGAAACAATGCAGTTTTTTCGAGACTTTTAGCAAATTATTTTTAAAAAATTTCGATTTTCGATAACGGGTAGGGTGGAAAAGGTTCCATTGAGGACATGAAAATCCCATATAAAATTTTGAGGTCTGTTGTATAACTCTTTCCTTTTCCACAAATGTCTAGAAGATTTGGAAATTTCCTGTCTTTTTTTCTACGTTTTAAATTAAACTTTGTCAAAACTTTAAAATACTGTGCTCGATGTACTTATCAGAAACAACTACATTGTCACATGGATGGTGTTATGCAAAAAGGAGTTAACCCACAAAACATAAAAAAATGAGTTATCCAACTGTGATGGTAAAATATGTTGCTTTCTACATTAAGCAAAAATATTTAAGCCCTATCAGCATTTCATGGTAACCATGGGTGCCACTATAAGAAATGGCCAGGACTGAAAAGCGCGTGGTGTCATTTTGCAACACATATAAATGTTAGTGGGCAATATGTTCAATGTTTTATACACTAATATATTACTTATTTTTAATGTTGCAATTTACTATATAATAAAACAGAATTGCAAAATTAACTATAAGGTAATTTTTCAGAACATCTTTTGGCAATCTAAAAAGATAGGAAGAAAATGCTAAACAATAAATAATTTAGAAATTAATAAAACAAAAAAAAAAAAAAACTTTTTTTCTTTAAAGCTGTATTTTTATGATAACTAAAACAAAGTCGCAAATGGTTCGAGATTTTACAAAAGACGGAATTCCGTCCCTTACACGGAAGTGTGACAGCCATGATGGTAACATATCATTGGTATATTGATATAGAGCTCCATGCTTTTTGCCAGAGTTTGTTGACTTTGAAGCCCACTATCTCAAAATCAGGTTTTTGTGGGTTAACTCCTTTTTGCATAACACCATCCACACATAATACATTTTTAGATGTTAGGAGCAAAATTTTTTTAAAAATAATTTCCTAAAAATCTCAAAAACTGCAATTTTTAAGTTATCAATAAGTTATTGTAATTGTATCACTGTCACTTTCAGTAGTTTTCTTTCATTTTAGTTATATAGTTTGCTGTAAAGTATGTGTTGAATATTAGCATATTGTTAAGAAAGAAGAAAGACACATGAATAACAAAAAAAAAAAAAAATGAAATAAAATAAAGCAGTCTTTGGTAGCTAAGTTAAAATAATTTCCAATTGTCAAAAATATTAAAATACTTTCAAGATACAAAAGGACTAAAATCTTAACACATGAAACAATTTTTTGACTATAGATCAGTTTCTTTTTTAAATAAATTTATTTATTAATTATAAAAATTTAAAAAATGCAGTAAGTAATTAATGCTAGTAATATATTAAAATAACTTCCAACTCTCAAAAATATTAAAACACTGAGAAGATGTTAAAGGATTGAAATGTCGAATAAAGGAAGCGATTTTACCAGAATCACGGGTGAAATCTAAGCATGTAAAATGGGGAGATTTTTTATAAATTAATGAAATAAATAATTAAATGTGATAACCTAAGGTTGCATATGTTAATGTTACCTAAAATTTTCGCAAATATTAAAATATTTGCACGATGCAAAAGGATTGCTGTCTCAACCACGCAAACCATTTTTCCGCGAAGTACGCATGTAATTCCCATATATGACGAAGTTTAGGCTCTCTCTCGCATATTAAAGCATGTAATGATGAATTTTAAAAAGCCAGCTTTTAACACGTGGAGGAAAAACAAAGAAAAAACCTGAAACAGGCTTTTAAAAATTAAGGAAAATTTTCGAAAATTAAGGACTTTTTAAGGGTTTTTTAGGAACCTTAATTTTGTCTGATAAAATTAAGAGTTTCTTAAGGGTTTTTTAAGGGAGTATTTAGTTTTAAAAATTTAAAAAATGCAGTAAATATTAAAATATTTGCACGATGCAAATATTTTAATAATACGAAAATAGAGTACGAACCCTGTATTATTCTGTTCTGTAGCATCAATTTTATTGAATTCTAATGACAAAATGAAGATAAGATTTCAAAATGAATCATTAATTACAGACTGTCTCATTTTTGCTAGCAGCAAAAATGTGAAGTGAAATCCTATTAAATTCTCTCAAAAAAAAAAAAAAAAAAACTTTGAATTTAAAGCCATACTAATACAATAAATTTATTGGTGAATATGGAACTATTAAGCCAGGAAAAATATAAATGTAGTGTTCACTCTAGAGGAAAAAAAGGGCAGGGTGCTGGTGTCTGAAAGGGGCACTATTTATTGCGAAAGGGGCACTACTTCAACGCGGTGTTGCCCCCTCCCAGAGCTGGGGCACACCCCTTCAAATATTGTTGAACTCCCCCCCCCTCTAGGAAAATGTACCTGTGCCCCTCAAAAAAAATTGGATAAATAGCCCTTTAGCTGCAAGATCAGATTCTTTGAGCCATATTTACTGCAATTAAAAATATTCTGATAAGAAATTGAAAATGCATGTGGCAAAAGTATAAGAAATTTAGGGAACAAATGCATAGATCAACATATTGAGGGATAATTTAAAGTTCGCAAGATAAACCTCTCATTATTTCTTAAAAATTATTTCTTATAATAATATAAATTATGCCATTAAGTATTTTAGACGATAAAGAAAATGATGAATATTAATTAAATATTTCAAAAATAATAACATTTAAAACAAACATTAACTTGAAATATTATATGCTCGTTGTTTAATTTTAATATTTTTGAAAAAAATCAGTGATAACCAATAAGCAAATAATGACTATCTAACTTGAAATAATTCATAGACAAGTTTTGGAACAAGATAATAATTAAAATGAGAAATAAACAACCTAATTAAATGTTGCACATATTGAAATAACTTCTAATTGTTAAGAAATTTCGAACATTTACAAGATGCAAAGTATTGAAATCTCAAACACTAGAAGTAATTATTTGCGAAACACGTCTTTAATGTTGTCATGTTTCAAAAAATTTATGATTTTTTGAAAATAAAACATAAAATAACCTTATCTTGAGTAGCATATGTAAAAAAAACTTCCGATAATCAAATACATTAAAGAATTTAAAAGATGCAAAAGGATTGAAATTTCAAACCCGAGAGGCAATTTTCCGCGAAATAGAGTTCATTGCTGACATGGTTTTAAAAATAAAGTAATTTATTAAAATAAAACACAAATCAAGCTAATATGAAATAACAAGTGTCTAAAAACCTTCTGATTGTTAAAAATATTAAAATATTTACAAGATGCAAAAGCTTTGAAATCTCAAACACTGCAGGCATTTTTTTTTTTTTTTTTTGCAACGGACGTGTATTAAGCATATCGAATCATGTAAAAAAAATAGAAAATTGTATTGCTGGACAGTTAAAAAAGAAAATCACAATTCAATGAATACCTATGGACATCAAGAACTATATTAACTTTCAAAAATTTTTTAAGCACTTGAAAATTAATTTTTTTTTACCAAGTCCAGGAAAATGGCTGATTGACAGGCACTCCTTATTTTTTTTATTTAAAGTTTAACCATTTCAAGATCGAATCTGCTAATTTTATTATTTATTTTATTCAGAATAAAAAAAGTCTCATCTTTTTTTTTCACATGTTCCAAAAGACAAGCATTTACTTGTTATGCAGCAGATAATGGCTCTGAGTTTTAAGACTTCGGTTATGACTCATGATGTTCAAACTTTTTTCAATGAATAGTACTAAAAAGGAAGGATTAATATTCAAATAACAAAGCTTGCCTTTGCTTAAATCTTAATTCTATCTTAATTCTTTATTTCTTGCTCTTTGAATTTCCTTTTTGCAGAAGGCATCTACATACAAGATCGCATGCTTTTCGGCGCACGTGTCGGTCGCCATTTTTTTTTATGTAAGTCATGGATAATGGGAGTTTTCTGGGAAATAAGTACTCCTTCTATACTTTTCCTGGAACAGACACCCCTGCCCTACAGGTAAAAATACTAGGAAGTATTCACCACCTTCCCTCTCTGAGAGAAAATTCTCAGAAGATCAAGAATAGGGCTTAAATGGGGAGGAATGAAACAATGATTTCTTTGACTCCCCTTGCCCCCTCACGGATGACAGGACCTTTTTCTACATTGGAAAGAAAAGGGAAAACATGCTCTTTTACTGATAACACTTTCAATTCTTGGAATCTTATTCATTCTCTTTGTCTGGGGATCTGATTGCCTTTTCTTCATGAGCCATTTTCAGGGTGCAATTCTGGGGACAAAGAATGCATGCACGTTTTTTCAACGATCTACGTGGTCAAAAGAAATTGCCTCGATATCGCGATCGGCTATACGATGCTTGAGACATCTTGTTTTATATACTGGGCGCAATTTTGCTATTTTTGAAAGGGCAGGGTGCAGTTTGAGGGTTAAAACTAGGGCAGGGCGCATTTTGCTGATCTGAAAAAGGGCAGGGCGCTGCGCCCTTCAAAAACGGCCTAGCGGGAACACTATAAATGCATATTTCTTAATTCAAGAGCATTTTTACATAAACATTTAACTTTAACAACATACAATCAAGCAAACAAAGTTCTTTTCAAAGCTAGTCATTGATAAAAAATAATGCAACAGCCAGCAAACTTATTTAGTACTAACATCAAATTGACAAAACAAATTGACTGTTTAAAAACCATGTCAGAATGAAGAATAAATTACTGTCCCTAAGCTTTCTTAAATCAAAATAACTTCCATGGTTTAAAATAATTGAAATATAAGCAAAAATTTGAAAAATGTAGTGTGTTTTATAATCAATAAGACAACATTTGATTTACTTTCACTGCAGATTAACATATCTCACCCCGTCAACAAAAGTAATCTTACTGCAAAAAGATGAGGAAAAACAACATTGGAGAAAATTAAGGTTTTATGCAAGATTAGTTAGATGATAATTAAATATTACACATATATATAGTAAGAGGTTGGCTAAATAAAATTACATCATTGAGTTATTCTTTCTCTTCTAACCTCTGAATACTTAGCCTCCACTACACTAAGCACCAGTTATTTAAAATTTAACATGGAAAATAATCAGTGGTAAGAACTTGACTTTTAGCCCTTACAGAAACAAAAAATTAAAAATTGTCTACGTGTTACATCCCTAAATGTCTATTCGTAACATAAGTAAAGTAGAAAAGCGGAACACTACTAAATAGTGAAACAATAATCTATGATTAATTGTAATTAAACATCAAAAATAATTGACAACTTACATTTTTGGTAATATGCCACAAGAGCTTTGGATATGGCCTGTCTGATAGCTGAAATAATTGAAAGATCATTGATGTATTATTTGGTGTATATATATTTATCATTGATAAATTTAACTCGACAAAAGTATTTTATATTTACATTTTGCTTATCTATAACCTATTAGGTTATAAAAGTCTCTGGTCAGTAGTTAGGTCCTAACTACTGACCAGAGACTTTTTTTCCGCCCTTGATACTAGGAATATTTTTAGATTTAAGAAAAATATAGAATTGCTTAGAGACCTGAAAAAAATTAAAAAAAAAGGTGGCAAATGGAAATTTAAAAGAATATCACTGGTTTTTAGATTCATTTATTTCAAATCCTTTGTTTTAAAAGCAATAAATAATTGAATAAATTCTGGAAAATTTTCGTAATGCATACCAAGAAACTACAGTAATAAGACAAAATTCAACATTGGCCGAAAACTGTTCAATGCCTTTCATAAGAATGCACACTAAAGTCATTCATAACATGAAAGTCATCAATTTGTTTACCTGTACGGCTCTGTTCTCTAACCACTAGGTTAGAGCCCTTTTTAGTACAGGCATAACAAGAATAAAAAATACAAAGCATTCATGAGTTTCCAACTACTAATTATTCAACTTGTAAAAAGTAGTAGTATATATAAATTAATTTTTAGGCTCTATGCACTTGCATATGGTTTATACAAACGAATATTATACTTGAAAACATTAGTGAATCTATTTCCCATATAGGGGTCTTAAATGACCACTATATGGACAATGACATATGAGCAAATGACAAAGGGTCATATGCTAGCCACACTATATTCATAGTCATTTTTTTGAAAAAAAAAAAAAAACATTGGATAGTCTTATTACACATTAATGCAAGTAGTCGTAAAAAGTTAAATGAAATTACTAAAATTAAAAATGTATCAATGAATATTAAAAACTGTAGCATTCCTTTCAACAGAAAAAAAAATCATGGAATTTGTTCATGACAGGAAAGTAATTCATTAATTTACCTGTACGGCTCTGTTCTCCAACCAGTTGTCGGAGCCCTTTTTAGTACAGGAATGTAACGTCGAAAAATGCAAAACATTTAAAGCTAATATTTTAGACATATTGAATTAAATACTACGGTTAAGAATTTTTAACTAATATCAAGAAACTTTTTTGTAATTTTTAATAAATTAAAATTAAAACTAAAACACAATAAAATAATTTTTTATAATTAAATTCGCAAATAAAGAACTGAAAAGTTCACAGTACTGTATCAGGGCTCCCAACACATTTTAGCTAATGAAAAGGGTAAAAGAGGAGTTTTCACTTAAAAAGAGGACTAAAGAGGACCTTTCAATATTAAAAAGAGGACTTTGGAGGACCATTCATAGTTAAACCCAGGAAAGCATCAAAAAGCAAATTAGTTGCCTTAGGTTTAATCCATGAAACTGATTTGCAAATTAACTGCAACAATGATGTTTGATGATAGTTTCTTCATCAGCTCTAATCTTCTGAACAACTGACTTTTCAAAATTAGAAAATGAAATTTTCATTCCAGTAAGCGATTATTTATTTTTAATAATTGAATAATTACAAACACAAATATTTGGATGAGGAGGTGGTGAGGACACAATCACCTTATGTAACTAACGATCTTATAACCCCTATTTAAACACCAATGCACTAACTTAAAAAAAAGTAATTTTTGAAATGATGGAATTAACTGCTTTAAAATTTAATTTAGTATTACTCATTATTGCATACCATCTTGTGTTTAAAAATATTATTTATTTATAATTTTATTCAGCAGCTTTTTTGGTAGAGGCAAACTTCAGAGTTATTTTAATTGAAAAATAAATTTTTCTACCTATTAATGAGTGAAAATTAGCTGATTATTTTTAATCAGCTAAGTGGCCGATGAATCGGTGCGTTCATAATTAAAAACCTTTTACATACCAGACCTGCCAACCTTATGAAAAGGGAAAAAGGAAGATCCGGTCAAAGCTTCAAGGGAGAAAAAGGGAGATTTTAAACGATGATATAGTGAAAAAAAAAAAAAAAAATATCAAGCATTTCTAGTTTAAAGACTAACGTAACATAGTAAATTTTTTCCAAAATGTAAAGATTTGTAGATTATGAATAGATTTAATAGACAATTTTACGTTGGTGTAGCTTTTGCTGTTTTTCAATATAATATATGTAATAATTGTTGCCCCCCCCCCCCTTAATCCCACACACACACAGATAATTTTGGGAAAAAGAAGGTCTGGAAAGATGGTTTGCTTGCTGGCACACTTCAGCATTGACAGTTCTTTATTCTTTTTGTACAATTTCATTTTAAAAAATTAGTGATAACCATTAATTATCAGTAATGACATGAATTACTTTAAAATGTACAGTTATGAAAGGAAGGAAAGTAAGGAAATTTAAATAATTCCGTTTTTGATACAATAGACATTTTAAAACGAGTATACATGTAACTTAAACAAAATATTTAAAAAATTATGAGTAATTTGTATAAAGAAATTACTTCTAATTTATGTTTTTTTTTTTTTTTTTTTTTTTTGACTTTTTAGCATCATAATAGCTCACGTCAAATTGAAAATCTATTTAGAGGTCAAATATGCAATAGCTTAAAAACAAAATTTTTGTTTTGATCATCCATCTTCTAATTGTGTTTTATTTTTTTTAAATACCTCAATTTTTATTTATGATTTTTTTTAATACTAAAACTACAATTATCCCACGAAGTAAATGTTAAGAATAAAAACTAAATAAAAATTATCGTTTCGGCTGAAAAGAATTGAAACAAATCGCTTGTTTAGTGCAAATTTTGCCAAAATCTTCAAAGACCAAACATTTAAAAAAAAAAAAATATTTGGATGAAAAATAACATGAAAAATTGTGAATTATCGCTTTGTACACCACTAAGAAAGTATCAGAAGGCTAAACTTTCAAATCCTGTAAAGGATGCAAAAAGATTGCACACATATACTCTCACACACCTTGGCGACGCACATCGACGCAAATGGCGTTTTGGGATCACAGCTATCAGCACTGATAGCCGCGCGATCTATTGGGGTTGTGAAGAACTATATTTTACAGATAAAAGTATTGCTCAATTTTGAAAAAAAAAAAAAAAAAAAAAATCAAAATACAAAAATAGAATAAAAAACGGGAGAAATCAATACTCAAACGTACAATCGGGAGAATGGAGTAAAAAACGGGAGTCTCCCGTGAAAAACGGGAGAGTTGGCAGGTCTGACATACGTATATAGTTAACACAGTTAAATAAATTAAAGAGCTAAAGTCAAGTTACAAAAACAATAAAAATAAACTGCTACAATATAACTTTAAATAAGAAGATTTTAGTTAAAATAGTAATAAACACAAAATAGTTTTCAAATTTTAAAATAAATGAAACATTTACAAGATGCAGAAAGATTGGAATCCGATACACTGCATCCAGTTTTTGGCGAAGCATGCACACGGTATTGGTAAAAAGATTTTTACTAAATGAGCTATTACCTAAAATTCAGTTGAGTGAAAATCTTAAATATTTCAGTTACTGCAATTTATCACATTTTACACTGATCTTCAAGAGAGGACTTTTCTGGAGAAAGAGTACGTAAAAAATTTGGAGAAACTGGGCGGAGGGGGGGGGAACGCACTTGGCAGCGGTGTAAGAAATGATTACTGAAACTTGAGACTTAAAAAAAGAAAAAAAAAGCCGGGTATTTTTGCCAAATCTAACTAATAATATTTTAAGGGTTTACAAAAAATTTCTTCTTGTAATTTCAACTAAAAATTTTTTTGATCCTCTTCACAAAAAGTGAAAAAAGAAAATTTAAAAAAACCTTAAAATAAAACTTAAATTAAGTAGATTAAAGAAAGAACAAGTCAAAATAGCTCTCAACTTTCAAAATAATCGAAATATTTACAAGATGCAAAAGGATTGCAAACTCGGAAACTGCGTGCAATTTTCGGCGAAGTTCATGCACGATATTGGTACGTCTTGAAAAAACTAAGTAAATGAGTTCTTGATATCTAAAAAATAACTAACAGAAAGTGTTAAATAAGGCAGGTACGGCAATTACTAAATTATAGGCCGATTTCTCCATTAAAAAAAAAGAGGAATTATTTTAGAAACAATTCGATTCCCCCCCCCCCCAAAAAAATCGGATTTTCTGAGTACATATAAATTCGAGAAATTCTAGGGGGGTGGGGGACAAGACAGCTATGGATAAAATATTACTAAAACGTGAGGAACAAAATTAAAAAAAAAAGAAAGAAAAAAAAATATTTTGCCGATTTTTCAACATTTTGATTTTTGAAAGTTTGTAGCAATATCTTGCAATTTCAGATAAAAGAAGTTCAGAGTTCTGAAAGAGAGAAGAGCATACTTAAGTAAACCAGGAAACAGATTTAAAAAAAGGGAACTCTGAGGGAGAAAAAAGTTACTTCGGCATAGCGATCCGCTGATTTTAGCAAAAAATGGCGACACTTCCGTGTGACACGTGGTCACGATAAATCGCTTAATATATTCAATTCTAGTACAATGACTATCTTCTGATAAATAGGAAAGAACTGGCGAAAATATTTCTTATTTGATTCACCAGAAATCGGAATAAAAATTTACAAACACGTGGTGATTGCAATGTGAAAAAATGGCGTATGAGTCACGAAATTGCTTTGGATTTCATTTGCAAAAAGGATTGTTCATAGCAACATCGTTCTTATTAGCGTCTTCCTTCTGAGGGAGGGGGAAGTTGGAAAGTCCATCCACCTTTACAAACTTGGGGCCTGTGTTCCAGAAAATATTGGTAACATTCTGCTTCAATTTGACGTAACTCCTTCCTCAAACCACTCCGTTTGCAAAATTTTCATGCTGCGTTGGTTGTAGGAGTTATGACGACAATCTGAAGCGAAATAACTTGGGAAAACCAGGTTCAATAAGACTGAGGCACTGCATGTTTAGACAAAACATAAAAAAGTTGATTTTTAAGTAAAAATAATATAAAAGCGGACCAATCGGACCAAAATGTTTGGTCCAAAAATCGGACCAAAACCCGGTCTAAAACGGACTTAACTCTAAAAAACGGACTTTGGCGGGAAAAACGGACCATTTGGGAGCCCTGCTGTATTCACATGACATATAGTACAAATCATTCCGACGAAAATGGTACAAATCATGCCCGAGACTTTAGAATTTTTTAAAATCAATTTTAAGAATTAAATAACTTCGAATTGTCCACTCTGTTAGAAGCCTTTTGGAAATAAAATAAACAATTGCATTTAATCTGATATTTTTTTTTCAAATATAGGTAGTATAACTGCCGTGATTAGCTTGTTACATTGAAAAATAAAAATCCATTCATAAATGAGTCATGTACTAGTTATTTACACTTCATTATACAAATAAATGAAAACTCAATAAAAAAAATGATTAGTTGGTGGAAATTATTTAATTTGATAATCTTAAGTAAAGAGTTTCAGACATGATTTGTATCATTTTCGTTGGAATGACCTAAATACAACAAGAATTTGGTTTAAAATTATTTTTCATCTGATCTAGAATGAAACAAAATGCATAATATAGCACCATTGAAAGATGAAAATTAGAGAGACTTACAGGTAAAAGTGAGGAAAGTTTGCTTAACTAAATTTAGGAATCAAAAAGAAATGTTGAAATGTAAGATTTCTTAAAAATTCAACTTGTGCAGAACATAAAACTTGGTACAGTAGGGGCCGGTTAATTTAATCAACCACTTTAATGAATCAAAACATCAAAATCAGTACAATATATAGATTTATTGAATTAAAACTGTTTGGAACAACAGCATTTTGATTACAGCTTTTAGGTTTGAAAAAAATATATGTGAAACTAGAGATTAGTTCTTTTTTTTTCTTGAATCAAAGTAAGCATTCCTTCCAGCAGGAAAATCAGAAAATTCAGGAATGTTTTACCAAGTATAAAAAATAAACAGTCGTTAGTCCCATTGTACGTCCAAAAATTTTAATTTAGTGCCAAACCCCGCTGGAGAATTTGACATCACATTGAAGCTCTCTCCCCCCCCCCCACCCAACTTATCACGACTTTTTAATGAAACCACTTTTTTTAATGAAAAAATGCAAGCAATTTTGTCTAAAAAATCATTTTCTTTTGTACACATCTCAAAATGGGCAGGGCCATTCCACAGAAATGCCTCCATCTTGTCCCGCACATGACGCTCACGTATTTCATTAAAAAGTAATAATTTTAAAGGATAATGAATGAAATTTTGTTGGTTCAGCATCAAGTACACCAGGAGTCTCAAATGAATTAGGAGAGTTGGCAGCCACAACAAGACTTAAAAAGGAAAATGAAAATTTACCATAGATCTGTGCTACATGACCTCCTCCTTTTACTCTTACTCGGATGTCGACTCCAGCAAACTTTTCTTTTCCAAGTAAAAGAATGGGTTCCAACAGCTGTGTTAAAGATGAGTAGTTAGTATTGTTTAAAAGTACATATAACAGAACTATCAAATTGTTTCACATGATAAGGGCTTCAAATGTCAACTAATAATCAGAACCTTATCAGAATTAACATTGCATGCTAGTCATGGAGAGGGGATTGAGCCGGGTTGATTTATAAAATGTAGCAGTAAAGAAATATAACAGGTGGACTTTATCCCCTGCCCCTTTAAAAACTTCAGCTTACCAATAAAAAATATTTCCAAAATAAACTAAATACATACACTCAGGTCATATTAGCAAAAAACAAGAATA
Organism: Uloborus plumipes; assembly: GCA_038373865.1. Lineage (NCBI taxonomy): Eukaryota > Metazoa > Arthropoda > Arachnida > Araneae > Uloboridae > Uloborus > Uloborus plumipes. Next base: position 28,346 of record JAXGGA010005064.1, read on the forward strand.
GTTCAATTCCAAGCCATAATTTTAAATGTATGAGCTTATGTGCAGGAGCATAGCACAAATAAAAACAAAGTTCAGGACCCAGCAAAAAAAAATCCGATTTGGCTAAAGCATTGACAAATGGCAATAATAAAATCAATCTTTGACTGAAGGACCTGAAGGTTTATTTTATAATAATTGTTATGAAAACATAAATGATTCCTTAACTTTGGGTTAAAAAAGGATTTAGTATAATTTTTGTTATGCCCCGTTTTTATTAATTTAGTATTCTGAATCTTACATGGCTGGAATCATGCAGAAGCTTTCAAGTACCATTCCTTGTGCTTAACTGATACGCCGGCAAATCGTACTTGTAATCGGAAACAGTTTTCTTAGGGGCAATAAAGCGTAGGAAGCCTTAGGCCCTACTGATTTTCAAAATTCTCCAAATTAATTTGGGACATAAATGTTTAAACAGCAGAATTAGGCATGATTAGAGGAGAGCTCTCAAAGACGGACGCTTAAAAATTTTGCCAGTCTTTTTTTTTTTGGTGTTAATACTATAAATTGCTAAATTCAGAAGTTTCTCTTGAATAAACATATTTGAAGACAACCAACAAAAGAAAAAAATTGTCAATTGCCACTTTACCTTAAAATTTAACAAAAAGGAATCATCACTAATCATTTAACAACCCCTCAGTTCAAAAGTCACGTCACTACTTATATTCACAGCAAATAGGACATTAAAAACTAAAATGTGTTGCAACTTATTCCACACTGGTACCCAAGCAGAAGTACATGAACCTATCCTCCCGGTTTAAAGCAGAATAAGTATGGATCTCGTTTAACCCTGCTACTGTGTTCGGGTCCTTTTCGACCCAAAACAGATTTCATTTGCTTATAAATTTTCGAGTAACGTTGGTATAACGTTTTATCTTCATGAATGTGTTCATTTTCATGTTATATTACACACATATTTTTTTTGTTTTGATTGAAGTATAACCCTACTTGTCAAAAAAAAGTTTACTAATACTGTGTTCGGGTCCTTTTGGACCCATATGATTAAAAAGCATGTATCAGAGAAGCAAAATAATTTTATGCTTGTTTATTTTATTCATAATTTATGAAACAATAAATAAAACATTTGTTCATTGTTTTTGTACGTTTTTTAAATATTTTTTAATGGTTATCTTCTGTTTTTCTTTCATTCATTTTTTTTCTTTTTTTTCTTTCTGAATACCATTTCTTCCTTTCTATGAATTGAAATCAGTACCAGTGAAAATGTTTCAAGGTTAACTTTCATAGAACTGCAAACTCTGCAATTATGCGTATCTGAGGGGAATTCCCTTTTACCCCCTCTCTCCGCCGCTTCCCCCGCGCATATGATTCTGTACATAAATCTGTACATCTCGTACAAATGTTGTACTGTTCGTATTTCCATTTTTAACACTTCTTTTTAAGCTTAAAAATTTCTAGTAAATTTCTTAAAGTGACAGCTTACATAATTTTGTTAGTTTTCTTTAGTACGAAAACTGAAATTGCTATAATATTTAAATTTTATTTATGTGTTTTCTCGGATTAAATATGTAAAATAAAATACAAAAATTGAGTGATTTATGTTTGGAAGTTTCTAATAAAATCAAATATAACAATTAAACTCGAAAAAATATAAAAAAAGCGGTGTTAGGGAATAAATTACATATGTTGGGTCCATTTGGACCCGAACACAGTATACGTATGTTCGGGACGAACACAGCAGCAGGGTTAAACAAGCACCATCAAGGTGGAGGGACGTTTTAGCTCACTACACATGCCGTAAGAGACATTTATACAACAGGCAGACATTCACACAGAGAAACTACAAGGACAGAAGAGAGAAAGTACATTCATGCCCGAACCAGGATTCCATTAAGGACCTCCCCATCTAAGTCAGACCGCTCAAACAACCATACAAGGTGGCTCGTTTTTTCCTTTTTATGATGCGTGATTCTTTTCAGAAGATTTAGGTGGCGACTGGCACAATATACAACATTAAATTACATAAACATTACAACTATTTAAAATCGATAATCAATTAAAACAATATGAACTCAACAAAACACAAAAATTTATAAATTTACATACTTGAATAAAAGAATACTTTTACATCAAGAAAACAACTATAATCATACCTTATATTTTAGTACTTGGGGCTCCAAAAGATCTAAAGGTCGGCCGTTTACTTTCATCAAACCATTACCACGCTTACAATAGGCTACAGCAGTGGCAGTTTTCTGTTAGAAAGCAGAAAATAAAATACGAATCAACAATAAGAAATGAGCTGTACAACAGAGCAGAATAAATAAGACCTTTTAAGTAAAAGATTTGAAACAATATTTAGGCTTAGTAATAGAACAGCATTGACGTTAAAAGTAGACAAACAACCAACTCACTTTTCTACCAAACACTTGCACAGAATTAACTGTTTCTTTCTGCGCTCCCTCCATTTTGTTACAATATTAAACTAAAATTTTCAGGCAAATTTGGCTCAATGAAATTGTTCCAATAATATGGTACACTCACAAATTCACGTTTCCATTGAAGAAGACAGCGGCGTGGAAATCAAAAAGAGAAAAGTTGAGTTGCCACATGGCCACTCATGTTCAGAGTGAAGCATGGCCTCCTGGGCTATCTAGAGAGGAATAGAGTCCTACAGGGACTCTAGAGAAGACGAGAAACGTCAAGAAACAATTATAGTTACTAGTTTTCTTTTCATAAAATTATTTTAAAAGAAAATAAAGACCCCTACATAAATCTGTATTTGTAGATACCATCGGTTGATAGGGATATTGCTCTCTTCTGTTGATTCTGTTTAGTCAAGAGCGAAATTTTAGCAACACAAATTATATGTATACTAGAGAACACTAAATCTATAGTGAATCTTTAATACTTTGTTCAACGTTTCTTTTTACTCTTGGAAACTCCCCCTCGCCCTTTCTTCATTGGAAAGTTTATTTGGGGATTCTTTGGAACCCTACAGTAGCGTTTTTAGACTCCAGTGCTGAAAAATTTCAGCGAAAAGCTCCTGAACATCCCTTCTTCTCCTTGCTTCACTATACATAGCCCAAAAGGTGATTATCAAAAGATTTGTGAGGGAAATTTCCAAATCCACCCTCTTCACCTCATTTAGCATCTCCAAAGATGACTTGAAATTGCGTTTTTTGAAATTAAAATTTTAAAAATTTAAAATCCGAGCCATCATTCCTAGTCAAAAGATTTTGGAAGGAATGACACCCTGGCTCATATTGTTCACAAACAAACCTAATGCCACAATTTCAGGAAGAAAATTTTGACTTCAGTTTTACTAACTTTTATCCATTCACCTAACATTTTCAAAAGGTATCTTAGAATAGTATTTTTCAAGGCCTCCATATTCAAAAAAATGTACGGTTCATGCTTAAAACAAATTTATAACGAATGAATGCCAAGTCAATTCATGTTATTCTTACTTTTAATAAAATTCAATGTCCAAGACAAATGCTCGCAAATGCAGATTGATCCAAACTTATTTTCAAAAATAAAGTTGGCTCCGGTATATTGAATCAGTGGTTAATTAAATGAACTGCATCGAAGAATCAAATCGCGACAAAACAGAACATCCAGCTATTGAAATAGCCGCTTTATTGAATAAACACTGTGAAACAAACGTGATTTATGTGGCGGCCACTGTTAACAAATTATGCAACTAATATGTTCTATTTGGTTAAAACAATATTTTTAGTTTCTGTCGAAATGTAATTGTCACAACTGTAAATATCTCGCAATTCTAAGTTTATGTTCTTGTGAAAAATTAGATTATTCACCTACCAGTAATTGAGTGGAAATCAATTAAAAAATTAAATTAAACTGACATTAAAACAGACTGGCTCTCATATCATTAAAAACAGTGGTGCCGAAGCCAAGGGCCAAATGTGGCCCTTTAAACTGATCTATGTAGCCCATTGTTAGTTCAAAGTTGTGAATCAAAAATTGCTTTGAAGCCTTCCAAAACAACAGATGGTCCTTATTAGATATTACGAATGATTGATTCAAATTTTGAACCCAATAGTTAAAAATTGGTTTCTAAACAACAGCTGAAACACTTTGTATCTATGAGATAATCATTTAATAATGATAACAATTCTTGGTTTGTTTTTCTTACTTTTTCACATGTCATCTACAAAATAGATTGAAATATACTTTAATTTAATATAATGCCGCAAGATCAATCTTAGTATAAGATTTGGCTCTCGAGTGAAAAAATTTTCGGCCAACTGGTCTAAAATAACTACATGGTTACATGTTACTATTTCCTTTATGCCATAGTAGGAAAATTTTGCAACTGTTTATTATTTACAAAAAGTTCTTCGCTTATTGAATGATATCAGGCAAAGGCAGTTGGCCTCTAGTGCATTCAAAAATTCCATTAAAAAAATTAAAAAATAAATAAATTTGCATTTTTAAATACTTCAGTGTTGAAAATTTTTCGAAAAGAGACAACCTTTTTGCATTCTATTAAATTCACCAAAGATATATTAAAATTTTAAAGAGCTAATCTATTGAGGGAAAAGAAGAGCATCTATAATAATACCTGTTATTGCTTGCTTTATTTGCCTGGAAAAAAATTTTTTTGAGCAATGAAATTGCTATTTATTTTAATTTTTTACCGTATTTGCCGTGGTTTATTCTTTCTCAGATTGGACCCGGAGGCCTCCATTGGGTAGGTGCCCAATGCTCCATCTCCACGGATGCTTACCTGCCCCAGCTTTTATAGGTCCTTGACCTCCTATCTTCCTGTGGGTGGTGTCTATATCTACACACAAACACACACCAATCGCAATTCGTGATTGTGAAAAACAATTTAATTTCAAAATGTCAAAATTCAAACAATTTCCTTTTTTTTTTTTGATGATAATTTTCGTAATGGCCACATTCTTCGAGTTTTATTACTTCTGTATATTTTTAGAATATTATTTAAATACTGTCATTGGAAGGATTATTTCTTATGTCATAAAAAAGAATGTCTTACAATAAACATGGAAAAAAGAGATGGTACGCTTCAGCAATATATAATGTTAGCATTAGCAGAAGCAAAAATATTAAAATAAGTATATTTTTCATTTTTTGCATTATGAATTAAAAAGCAAAATTAAATGAAATTTCTACAAAAAGTGTTTTCTAATTCACTAAAAACAACCCACTAACACTGCCTCCTAAAGATTAATAAATTAATTTATTTTTAAATAAAGCAAACATTGGGAAAGAAAACGTTATTTTATTAAAAAAGTACATAATGGTTTAAATTATAAGTTTCTGTATGTTTAATATACAACCTGAAATAATGTGCTAGTAATGCACACCAAATTAGAATTGTGCTATTTACCAGCTTTTTAACATCTTAAAATACATTTTTTATTTCTTTAGAACACAAGAATAATTCAAAAAAATTAGTTAAATTATTATTTGTTGGGGGAAGGAATATGTTTAAGGAAGCACATCTGGCAATTTTTCAAAATCGCACCTTTAACTATACGCACTTTTAGACCATCTTTGGTTAAGGGGTTACAGTACCTCAAAAATGACCAAAAGACCAAAAAAAATTTTATTGCTTATTTCAAAAGTAAAAGTTATTTAAAACACTCAGAAAAAAACAGCATTGTTCTAGCTAAATTATTTAAAAAGTTATGAGTGACTTTAGGGCATACATGCTATGTGTTCTAATGGAAAAGCCAAACTTTAAAGTGCTTTTTCTCGGTGATCAGTTTTTAGTGTTTCTATGTTACTAGAAATGCTAAGGAATTTTTTCTATTAAAGATATAACTTTAAAGCAATATTTTTTGCATTCAGGATAATATATTTAACAAAACTGTGCATTGAATAAGCGTTTTATAAATTACAAAAATTTTTAGAGTTTGTTAAACCTCGAAGAACTAAATTTTCTAAGATTTTTTTACATAAAAGGTCACAAAATATTTTCTAATCAAAATATAAGAAAATGAATGCACAGATTTGTTGAGGTTTTCCTTGTGATCATTTCGCAAAAAGAAATTTTGAAATTAGTGCAGAAACAAAAAAACCTTAGGGTTTTAAAAAAACTGAAATTTTCTTACATTTTTCAAATTTTCAAAAAAAGTTTTCAAAATTTTTGATGTTTGAAAATAAATTATTGATTTTTAAACAAGTGCAGAAACAAATATTTCAAAGAATTAACTTTTTCACTTAAATTAAAGAAATTTGTTAGAAAGGTACTGTAACCCCTTAACAGCTAAATTAAGGAAGGGACAAAGACCCTCTGCTGGAATTTTTTGAAAATTGTAGCTCTAAAAACGCACTTTTAGAATTTGGTGATGTTAAGAAAGAGGGATATTCGTTGCGCCTGTTCTAGAAATTTTTTTTAAATTGAAGTATTAGAAACAAAGTCGTATCAGCCAATTTCGTAACAAAAGGGTGCAAGGAAAGATCCCCAGTTATTTCTAGAAATTGTAGTTCTAAAACTCAGTTATAGACAGGGACGTCCTTTCAAGTTTTTCCAGGGGGGCAAAGGGTGCAAACACAATGTAATTTCATCGAAAACCTTAAAAAAAAAAAAAAAACCACGCCCACTTATATGTAAATACATTGATTTCTGAAAGCCAGGGGGGCAATTGACCCCCCCCCCCCTGCCCCCCATCTAAATGATAGGAAATCATTTAGATGGGACTGCTCTCCAGACTGCTCCAGAGGCCAAAGAAACAACAACCAATCAGGAGCCAACACGCCATCAGCAGTATACTTAAATACCCGAGCGGCCGAAGCTAGCGCATCAGTCTCACCAAAGCTACTCACTGATGATGTCGACCGCAGTGTCTGACGAAACGTTTGAGATTTATGTTTCTCATCGACCACGGCCTATAAGCCCGGAAATACCTTTTCATATAAACTCTCTTTTGACCACTTTTACCTTCTAAAATCATTAAAAAAACCACTAATTGAGTAATAAGGGTTACTTATTTTGAGAAATCAAATAACGACTTTGTTAGAAGAAATTCCGTGAAACTTCTAGATGTTTCTTCCAAATTATTTTAGATTTAAAGCTTTTCATATGATTTTAAAATGCATATATATATATATTTTTTGAAACACAAGCAAAAAAAATTAAGCGTTTAAATACCGGAACTTTCATTCTCAGCCAGCTTAATGTGCCTTTTCTCTGATACAGTAAATCTTTGGTTACATACTTTCTTCGCATGAGAATATATACATTAGGGTGTCCCAATAAAAACGAAAGTCGAAATTTTGTAACGCATACCCTCTTATTTTTTTTCCTTTTACATCAAAACAATTGTAAAAAAAGTTTCATACAATTTGAACAACAGTAACCCATGCCGATTTGCGTCCGAAAGTGCGAACTAGCCTTTTTTTCACTAGGTCAAATAAAAAAAAAATTCGGAAATTCAAAATTTCATGTTGATAAAACGCTTCCCCTAGATCCCAACATGTCCCAAAAAATCACTTATCCAAATTGAAAAATATTTAGGTACCCCAAACGAGGCCTAAAATTCATAATTTTCTTCAAAAAATAGCTTTTTTTTCTATGTATTTTGTAAACAACGAAAGATTAATTTTAAGAAATTATCAAGATGAAAAATATGAAGCATAAAGTATATAATTAGAGCTAAATATAAGTTTTTTCTCTCATTTTATATTTATTTCTCCCGAAAATTACTCAAAATTAAGGTTTTTTCAAGTTTTAAGTTAAATTTTTCCATTTTAAATACTACATTTTTTTTATTATTCATCTGAAAGTATGTTGTTCAGTGATTTTGGAACTTATAAATAAATAGTTAAAATAAATAAATTGAAAAAAAAAAACTATGACAACGATTTATTTACAATATAAATTTACTACAATATTACAGTACAATAAACATTACTAAACATACTATCGTTTTAATGTTTGTTTATTGCAGTCAGAGTATATATTTCGGTGCTCTTGGACGCAACACAACAAAAATTGTTTTTGCTCCTCATCAACTGTTAGCAAACCATGACAGTCCTGCATCATTTTTACAGCTCTTTCAGCTGTATCATTTACTGGTCTAAACACTGAGACCATCCTTTTTCCTTCAAGGAATTAAGTGTTATTCGCCCATAGAGAAGGACTCTCATTGAGAAAACTATCATCAATTTTGAGCCTAGTAAGCAAAGGCTATCTTTTAAATGATATGAACTTATCAATTGTTTTCTCTGCAAAATAATAAAATAACAGGTAACAAATGCGCGATATGAGGAAGTAACTAATTAAACAATTAGTTACTTCCTCCCCCATTTTTTTCGATTCGGCTCAGTACACAAGTACTAGTTTACACTTTCAAGCACAAGTCGGCATAATTTGTAATTTTTGAAATTACAATAAACATTTTCGACAATCATATTGATATTAAACAAACATTTATTCAAATTTTTTAAAGAAATTAGGTTCCCAGCACGAGGCATAAAATTTATATATTTCTCTAAATATTAGATTTTTTCTATTTATTTATTGCATCATTTGTGAATTTTAAATTGCAGATACACTTAAAGAAAATATCAAGTCCCAAAATCACTGAAGAACAAACTTTCAAAACAGCATTTGCAGATAAATAATAAAAAAATGTAGTAGGGGAATGTGTGGCAAAGTGAAATAGCAGGGCAAAGTGAAATGGTGAAATATTTTCCCAGCTTGCAGTGTAACCTATCTAGCAATATTTTAACTAAGTTCCTAGACAGATAGTTAATTCCTGTCAAAAAATAAGTAGCTCCAAAGATCAACGAAAAAATTATACAAGCCATTTTAAAAATTTGATACCTTTATTGTAATATTCGTGGTTTTTCAAAAATATTTCTTGTTATTATAAAAGGATAAGATTTTTGTAATTATCATCCAAACTATTAATTGAGAACTACTGATATCCAGTGCAGTCCTTATTTAGTTAAAATTAGGCATTTTTTTATTTTTAATGTTCAATGTAATTTGTCAAGTGCACGCGGGGCAAAGTGAAATAGTTCATTTCGTGTACTTATTCATTCATTTATTAAATCACTCACGTATTTCTTCATTTATTAATTCATTTACATTCTTTTACTTAATTATTTACTCATTCATTAACTCATTTTCTTATTCGTTCTCTATTTTATTCATTCATTTATTTTTTCTCACACATTAATTTATTTATTCATTTACTTGCTCATTCGTTTATTTTTCGTTAATAATTATTTGCGTTCAGTTACGCATTCATTTGATGAAAATTGCTGTTGATCGTCGAATTTAAAAATTTTCATAACAAAAATATTTTATTTTTCACTTTACCCCGTGTTTTTATCAAAGTAACTGCCAAAGATGAAAAATAATATTTCAACGAAAGTATTCTCAAAGAAACATTATTCCTTCTTTATGTAAAAAAATTTTTAGAACAAAATTCCCATTTGTTCCTTTTGAAGTAGGCAAGTAAACTTAACTATTTCACTTTGCCCCACATGAAAAATGGTCAAATAAGCTTTGTGCTGAAATATAATTGAAATTAAAAACCAACATAAATAAAGCGCAAATTAGGTAGAAAGTACAGCATGTAATGCGTACATGCTGTACTTTCTACCCAATTTGTGCTTTATTTACGTTGGTTTTTAACTTCATTCGTAAAAAAATGTGGTATTTAAAGTGTGGAAAAGTTTAACTTAAAACTTGAAAAAAACTTAACTTTGAGTAACTTCCGGGAGAAATAAATATAAAATTAGAGAAAAAACTTATATTTAGCTCTAATTATATACTTTATGCTTCATCTTGATAATTTCTTAAAATTTATCTTTCGTTGTTTACAAAACATATAAAAAAAACTATTTTTTGAAGAAAATAATGAATTTTAAGCCTCGTTTGGGGTACCTAAATATTTTTTAATTTGGATAAATGATTTTTTGGGACATGTTGGGAACAAGGGGAAGCGTTTTATTAACATGAAATGTTGAATTTCCGAAAATTTTTTTTTCGATTTGGCTTAGTGAAAAAGGGCTAGTTCGCACTTTCGGACGCAAGTCGGCACGGTTTACCGTTGTTCAAATTCCATGAAACTTTTTTTACAATTGTTTTGATCTAAAAGGAAAAAAAAATAAGAGGGTATGCGTTACAAAATTTCGACTTTCGTTTTTTTTTGGGACACCCTAATATACATCCATTTTACTACGCAGTGGCTAAAGATTATAATTTGCTAACTGCAGCAGATTTTATGATGTAAAACTTGTTTTTTCCAGGTTTATTCTCACAACTTCTCGCGTTTTGGACAAAATTAATGATTTTTACCGACTTTTTTTAATCAAAATAAAATTTCCTGACAATTCCAGGCTCTCCCCAACACATAGAAACTATGATAATACTTAGTGAGACAAAATATTTGACGAAGCAAAATAAGTTTTTCTTCTTGGTGGAAGTATTTTGCACGAGTTCTCTAGAGGGTTCAATACATTCGGAATATTAAAAAAAAATTGTAGTGAAATCATGGTGAAAAAAATGGTGCCAGTTCTAATGTTTGAGAATGCTATCACAGAAGTATTTGTCATTTTGAGTATAGATTCAACAATAACATACCAACCCTTACACTCCAAATCTACTCTTGTTAATTCTAACAAACTAAACCGTAAAAAAAATTCAAGAACTATTTTTATGCACATTAAAAAATAATTTTCAAAAAAATCAAAACAATTTAATAATTTTTTATTTTATTTCTTCGGGTGTAGAACGATCTTCTTATATACAAAAATGAACACATGAAATAATCTAATTTTTACAATATACTACACAGCTTCTTCTGCAGTTGAAGAATCAATTTCTTCTCTTTTATCTGCACCTCCAACAAATATGATATCACCTGGAATAGAAATTTCAAATGTTTAACCACAGCCAAGAAACATTGAAAAAGATTCGTAACAAAAACTTTGAAACTGAGATCAATATAAAACAAACTTCCTGCTAGTTCAATTAAGAAATTGAATGCACAGAATAAGTTATAATTGAACATCTTTAAACGAACGATTTTGATAAAATTTTGTATTGATAAGTTTTGGTTTTTGAGTTCATCTACATCGATGTTTTTTCTGTAAAAAAGCGATCTTTCACAAAAAACCCAGTTTTTTGAGCCTCATTAAAAGTTTTAGAAGCTTTCTTTCATCATTTTCATCATGATTACTATTATTGTTACTGTTTCATAGCTACAACGTTTTATTATAACAATGGGTTTCCTATTTAATCACATCAGCGTAAATCTAATTTTTATGGTATTTGGCAAACAAGTTTTGGCAAGACGTTAGAATTGCTATGGTTTTTGAAATGTTACAGAGATTGATCAAATCACATATCTAACATTGAGCAAAGACGCTGAGAAGAAGAAGAAGAGATTGATCAAAATAAAGTTATTGTGGTGTGATTTTACGGTGCACATCATTTAAATATGGTTGTGATGATGATGTCTTTCCAAATAATGTTGTGTTTTTGAAAATAAATTATGGCTGCAAATTATAATTCCAACGTTCATGAGGCACTAAACGCAGGGATACTGCAGACACGTGTTTCGGCGTTACAAGGAACGCCTTTTTCAATGCGAAAAATTGGGAGCTTATAGATGCAATGTGTAATTGCAACTAAGAATTTTAAAATGTTTTTCAAGTTTATTTAAATAAGTACTTCGAACTTAAGGAAAAAACGTGATTCTACAAACCTCTTTTTCGTTTAACTAAGCAGGGCTCGGTCGCCCAGGCACTGCAGAATTAAAGTACACATATCTCTTGTGTTCAAGATGGCAGATTTTCTCAAACAAAAACGTAAATTGTAAGCTGCAAGCTTTAAACTGCAAGTAATTTCTCTCGCTGAAAAAACAAATAATTTGGCTGCTGCACGCAAATTTGGGGTGAATGAGAAACTGGTGAGAGACTGACGAAAAAAGAGCGAAGAGTTGCAGAACACATACCTAGGACGAAGAAGGCGCTGCGTCATGGAATTTCATCTTTTTTAAAATTAGAAAACACCATTAATGATTGGGTCATACACTGCCAAAACAGATATGCTGCAATTCGTTTGCAAGCACAGAAACTGGTGAAGGATCCAACATTTGTTGCTCTAGGCAGCACTTTTGGTGCATCAGCCGGTTGGTGTACACAGTTCCTCAATCGGCATGACTAGTGCTTACGTCAGAGGACTAAAATTGCCCAAAAACTGCCATCTGACTTGGAAGAGAAAATAATCGAGTTCCAGAGGTAGATCTGCAAGAAACGTGAGATTCCCTATGAACTTTCCCAAATAGGAAACATGGACAGAACACTCATGTGTTTTGATCTGTCTGGAAACTACGGGACACGAGAAGACAAATTTTACCGTGGTGCTCTCGTGTTGTGCTGATTGGACCAAGTTACCCCCTTTTCATCATTTTCGAAAGGAAAATCCTGCCGATAAACGCAGTGTTTCCTGCCGGCGTGGTGGTTAGAGCCCAAAAAAAACGGTTGGATGAATGACCTTGGTGTTGTCGACTGGCTCAAAACTGTTTGGGATCGAGAAACATCCCCAAAGCTTAGAAGTTTTATTTTCTACTAAAGACAAATCTTTCAAGAGTACTTTTTGTAATCGTCAATTCACGAAATTGCATCATTTGAAATTCCATGAGCGGTGAGAACATGACTTTTCTGCACCCAAGAATTTATATTTTCAGTGTAAGTAATGTAATATATTTGCTCAATGTATAACAATATAATTGTAACCGCAAATGTAATTGTAACATAACTATGATGCAGAATGTAAATAAAAGGAATGCTTAATAACCCAAGTAACACTGAAATGCAACCTTTACGTTTCATTAAGTTACAATTGGTTGACAGATCATTACTGTTTTCCAAGCAACGTGATAACGCTGCTATTTTGAAGATTCATCACAAAAGCAAAATTTTAAAACGCAACATTTCGTGGCAAATTAATTATACTTGAAACGTTGACAAATATGCTAAAAGATAACGCAACATCACGTTGCTTATCGTTGTTTGCTAAATCCACTGCTCAACTAGTCGCTTTTGGCGGGAATCTTTGCATTCTTCATTGTCGATTCTCTGCTGTTGTGTTGTGTGTGATCGGTTTTCATTTTGTAATTTTGCTCAATCAGTCAATTAGATTCAAATAAAGGTATGCATTCTGCATTACTTTTTTTTGTGAAGTTTTTTCTTTCTGGTTAGTATTTGTTGTCTTTAGTTCTAATAACATGCTTTTCTTCTTTTAGTACTTCGGAAATTTCTTAAGAGTCCGTAACCCTAAAATAGTGTTATCGTCGTTGATTTAAATCAACGTCGATAAAGATCACCTTGATCGGTTTGAATAAAGATGATATTTTTTTGACAAAAGCAATTGAATTAAATCATTCAATTATATATATATATATATTTTTTTTTTTGAAATGTTTGTAAATCTTTGATCTTGATGAATCGGTGAAAAGTTGAATGCTGCTGCAAAGTCATGAAGCGTTGCAAATAAAGGTTGATGTGACGTTAAAAATGTCATTGATGTAGCGTTTCAGTATCGTTGACAAACCGTGACAAGCAACTGTTCTGCAACCGTTGCATTACCGAAGTGCAACTTGACAAATTATCGCTCTTTTTACGTTACAAGTAACGTTATGTCAACTCTTCGGGAAAACGTGATGTAACGGGATTATGCTACTTGGGAAGCTCTGCATTGATTTCTCTCAATTTTAATCTCAGCTGTAATTGTAAATAAAGTTTTTTTTTTGTTCTACCAGTGTTATTCTAAATGAATAGTAATTATATCACTCCATATACCACAAGTTACTAGACCTTAGATAGGGCACATCACAATTTGCCATCAAGCCTATGCGCGAATGGTATCATTTTTCGAACACACTTTGGTAACGAGGCTATTTGAGATAGTTTACTTTTTGCGGCTTGCGTCTCGTATCTCGTTTTCCTTTTCCGGTCATTCCATTTTAAATCAACAAATTTTCAAAAAAGTTGTTGCATCACCATTTTTGATTTTGATGAAAATTTGCATGTGTGTTCCTTTTACTTCCCAGAGCTCAAAATAGTGTTCATTTTATTTTTAAAAAATTTACCCTTTGATATATAGGCCATTTTTGTTGTTGGCAACAGCGAAAATCGGGCGTTTTGATGCTTTGTCTTATGAACTATAACTTTTTTTCTATCAAAGATTTTGAACTCAAATATAGCTCATTGGAAAGCTAAGAAAAAGATCTTTTTATATATGCTATTAATAAATTTCAGATTTAAAAAAAATATTTATTTTTTCAAGGTCAAACTTCACGACGAAAATAACATTTTTTACTACTTTCGAACATTAAAAAACCCATGAAGGGTTCAAAGTAACAAGCCGATTTTTTCATCATATATTCATAGTCATGGTTACTTACTGTATAAAAAAAATTGGCTTGTTACTCCACCCCCTTTATGAGATATGCCCCCCCCCCCCCAAAGTTGTAAATTTTTTAAAAAATCCAACTTTCAACGCTAAAAAAATGCATGTGGGGGCAAGATAAAAAAAATTTTATATGTGGTACTTTAAGTACTTTTTACCAGCTTTCTAATGAAACAAAAGTTGCTTTGTTATTCAAAGGAGTTTAGCAGATATAAGGGACTGAACTTTCAAAAAATTGCACAAAAACAACACGATTTTTTTCATTTTTTTAAATCTTTTTTTTATTTAAATGTAATTATATACCTTATTCTCTGCTTTAAATGCTAAAAAAAGACTAAGAAGAGCAATGAAGAAACATATTTAAAGTTTAATAAGATAATTTAATATTTTTAACACCTGGGAATAGAGAATACCACTAAACTTGTCTGATTTTTAAACATCTGATTGCTACCTACAACAGGACTGAGCATTTCTCAACTTGTCCAGGTTTGTTCCTACCATGTGGTCATCTTTGTTCTGGCTTGCTCTCACATGTTTATCTTAGTTGTCTTTCAAATTCTGAAAGAAGTAGGTTGTTGAGCTAGTGTTTCTGATGTAAAATCTTGTGAAGCTGATGTGATTTCTTTTCAATTCAAGTTCATTCATATTCATAGAATGTTTTGTTAAAGGTAAAAGAAGAAATTCTTTAGAATCCTTAAATATAAATTTAAATTTGTCTTTCTACATGTAAACTGTGAATAACTTATGGATAACCCTAAATGCTCCATAGGAGTTTTTGAGAATAGAGTGATAATGATAAAACTTTACTGCACCTGAGTACTGGGTGTGCCAAATTTCTTCTTGCCAAATTTTGCCACCTTTAATGGAAACTCGCTTGTCTGGTAGGTGCAGAACAGTATCCAATAGTTTTTACACGCTAGTTCTTCTCAGAGGTGCAGTTAAAGTTGTTATCATCATCACTGTACTCGAGGAAATACTATTTACAGTAGACTGCCATACAGGAAACTTAAAATATTACAATCATTCATTCTGGGTCAAAAACTCCATATGGAGCATTTAGGGTTAGTCCCTAACTTATCCACGTGTTAACATGTAGAAAAGACAAAGTTGAAATCTATATATTTAAGGATTCTAAAGAATTTCTTCTTTTACCTTTAACAAAACATTCTGTGAATATGAATGAACTTGAAATGAAAAGAAATCACATCAGCTTCACAAGATTTTACAGCAGAAACACTAGCTCAAACAAACTACTTCTTTCAGAATTTGAAAGACAACTAAGATACACATGTGAGAGCAAGCCAGAACAAGGATGACCACATGGTATGAACAAACCTGGACAAGTTGAGAAATTGCTCAGTCCTGTTGTAGGTAGCAATCAGATGTTTAAAAATCAGACAAGTTTAGTGGTATTCTATATTCCCAGGTGTTAAAAATATTAAATTATCTTATTAAACTTTAAATATGTTTCTTCATTGCTCTTCTTAGTCTTTTTTTTAGCATTTAAGGCAAGAATAAGGTATAATAATTACATTAAATAAAAAAAAAGATTTAAAAAATGAAATAATCGTGTTTGTTTTTGTGCAAATTTTTTGAAAGTTCAGTCCCTTATATCTGCCAAACGCCTTTGAATAACAAAGCAACTTTTGTTTCATTAGAAAGCTGGTAAAAAGTACTTAAAATACCACATATAAAAAAAATTTTATCTTGCCCCCCCCCCCCCACATGCATTTTTTTAGCATTGAAAATTGGATTTTTTTAAAAAATTTACAACTTTGGGGGGGGGGGGGCATATCTCATAAAGGGGGTGGAGTAACAAGCCAATTTTTTTTATACAGTAAGTAACCATGACTATGAATATATGATAAAAAAATCGGCTTGTTACTTTGAACCCTTCATGGGTTTTTTAATGTTCGAAAGTAGTAAAAAATGTCATTTTCGTCGTGAACTTTGACCTTGAAAAAATAAATATTTCTTTTTAATCTGAAATTTATTGATAGCATATATAAAAAGATCTTTTTCTTAGCTTTCCAATGAGCTATATTTAAGCTCAAAATCTTTGATAGAAAAAAAGTTATAGTTCATAAGACAAAGCATCAAAACGCCCGATTTTCGCTGTTGCCAACAACAAAAATGGCCTATATATCAAAGGGTAAATTTTTTAAAAATAAAATGAACACTGTTTTAAGCTCTGGGAAGTAAAAGGAATACACATGCAAATTTTCATCAAAATCAAAAATGGTGATGCGCACCCCATTTGTTGATTTAAAATGGACTTACCCTTTCCCTTTCTTCAATTACAAATGTCAATTGATGAAATAAATAAAAAAGGGCCCTTTTCAGGGCCAAACACATTCGACAGCTCGGATGATGATTTTGTTGCTGTGGGCTGTCAAACTCCGAAAAGCTCAACTCCGACATGGCCAAATTTCTACAGACGAACCGTAACTAACAAGCATTGATTTTTCTCTTGGAATTATTTTCGATGCCCAGAAAGGAATGCTTAAAAAATACGGTTCCAACTACATTTGTATTGATGGAACACATGAATTGAATGCCTATGGATTTGATTTAGTGACTATGACATGCACGAAGGTTTCCCTTGTGCATTTTTCATTACCAATCGCACAGATGAAGAGGCACTCTCAGTTTTTTATAGATGTGTAAAAGAAGAAGTGGGGGAACTAACCCCTAATGTTTTCATGTCAGACATGGCACCAGCATTTTACAATGCTTGGGTCAGAATAATGGGTGAGCCCCAGAGTTACCTATATTGTACCTGGCATGTAGATCGTGCTTGGCGAAAAAATTTATCTAAAGTTACTGGAAAAGAAAACCAAGTTTATTGTTATAAACTGATGTATTGTTATTGGAAGAAAGAGATGTAGCAGCTATTGATTCGTTAGTAGAAGCAGTACTTAAAGAACTTAGCAAAAAGTGCTGATACAGTTCAGTATGCTAACTATTTTAAAGAACATTATATGAACCATATTGAACATTGGGCTTTTTGTCACTGTATTCATAAAGGACTAAATACAAATATGCATTTAGAGCGGATGCACAGAACAATTAAATACATTTACTTAGATGGAAAAGTTGTGAAACGTCTCGACAAGGCTCTAAATGCTTTGATGCGATTCCTTAGGGACAATCATTAACCGGCTCATTATTTTAAACAAGGGCAAAATTTCCACCAAGCTAAAAAATTTACGATCTCAACACAAAACAAGCCAAGCCACTAAAATGCTGGTTACAAATTCTGATAGTGTTTACAGTGTATTAAGTGAAACCCAAAAAGAAATTTACATCATAGAAAAAATTCCAAAGACATGTCCAGCTGAGTGTAGACTTGTGTGCACAAATTGTAATGCTTGTCTGCATGAATACATCTGCAGTTGCCCAGATTCTGCAATTAAGTGGAATATGTGCAAACATTCATAAAGTTTGCACATACATAAAAATGCAAGCTGACTCCAATCCAGTACATAAAGACGAAAATGCAGAGGAATTGCTGACGATATCTGTTAATGATGAAAGTGACTTTTTCGTTAATCAGCTGAAAAATGATCTTGTTAGTGAAACGCAATTACTGAAGCATGAATATAACCCAGTTATGGAAAATTTGAATAGCAGTGAACTTGCTTTCATGAAGAAGAATCTTTTATGTGTCAAAACGATGCTTGCTACTCTGAAGAACAACGATAGTACAAATTTTACTGCTCTAAATACTGAACATTATAATAAAAACATTGAGCCACAACGACAATTTTAATCAACGAAAAGAGAAGCAGTACAAAAACTAACATGATGCCTAGTCCAGAGGAAAGAAATAAAATTGCTGTCTCACTCATGATTGAAAATAGAAGTGCTGAGGAGATAGGTGATCTATCTCCTCAGCACTTCTATGGAACATCCACTGAGAACATCCACTGAGGAAATTTAGATAATTTCTGTTTTCCTGAATGGCAACTGTACAGAAATCTTAATTTTCTTTTCTTTCCGTTTGAAAAAAGGATCTGCGTTTGTATTAGTCTCTAGTGTAGTTTTGTGTATCAAAATCTTAATTTGGTATCACTATATAATTCATAACAAAGTGTGTTGTCAAATTCAGCATTACACACTTTGGCGATACCAATGATATTGTTAGGTTGAAACTTTCAGCTCTGGATAGAGAATTTCATCAGCTAAGATATCGGCCAAAATTCCATATGACAGCATTTCGGAAGAGATCAAAGACTGTTTCTCCAGAAGGTTTTCAGTGTCTCCACCTTTTGGCAAATAAGGATTTACGGAACATTGAAAAGTCTTTTTGACTGTTCAATGATATAATTCGACAAGAAAATGATGCTGTGAGTGTCGAATATTGGCTACAACACCTGCAGGATGAAAAGAATTTGTTGGTCACTTGACGGATGTCAATGACCAGGATTACAGCATAAATCCTCTAAAAAAAGCCAGATCAGGCAACCTCTACATCTTCCCCGAGAAGGAAGATAGAGACATTGTTTCTTGATGTCAAATTTTGAAGACATTGAACGAGCCAACATTCGATGGTGGACATTATAATTTTCAGTTTTAGCTCTAAATATATGGGTGTTGAATAAGTAAAAAATAAATCAATGGCTCTTTAGTAATAATTTCTTTCAGTTATTGTACGTATTTTGGTAATTATTTCTTAGTTATTGTATATTACTATTGCTATGATCCACATTCCACTCCATAAAAATCCATTTCGCCACACCGTGAATTGAATCAGATACTTCAATTTTGATTTTCAAAATGTCAATGGTAACGAATTTTAATGACTATCAGTTTAAATTAAAGGGGAAGTATCAAATGTAAGGATAAAATTAAAGAAAAAAAAGTACTGAGAAAAGTTTATGGGTTTGTAAATGGCATCATTTTAAAAAATAAGATCAAATCTGCCCCATTTTACCCCACCTGGCCTTCCGCTCAGATTAAAGTGGAAATGCTTTCACCTTACCCGCAGCAGAAAGTGCAGGGGACAACTGCACTTTTTTTGTTAGAAGAAAGTCGCCCGGATGTTTGTGAGGGCCGCACGAAGGTTCCTATGGAGTCTTCTGACCTTCTCGAGGCACACCTGGTTGCGAAAATTATGAACGAAGTTACATTGTCTGCCATGGGCGGAGGGCTACGTCCATGGATTTCGATCATGGCCTGTCTCATTTACCATAAACCACAAGATTGTGAAGATGAACCTCAATTGAAAACCAATGACTTTGTTTTGGTTATTATGAACAATGTGTAGAAAAAATTGCTGACAAAGTTCTCCAGTGACTGCATTTGTGTGGACAGTACCCCATGGTACGAATCCATAAAGATTTCAACTGTCAACAATTATGGTGATTGATGAAATGTGACAAGGATTCCCGTGTGTATTGTTAATTAGCAGCATGGTGGGAACTACTGTTCATTCGGTATTTTCAAGAAGATTAAAGAGGATATTGGAGAAGATATTAAGGCAAATATATGTTTATGTCTGATATGTCTGAAGAATTTTTCAAGGCCTGGATATCTACCATGGCAGATCTTCAACACAGATTGCTCTGTATTTGGCACATAGTGTCATATTATTAACTTTGTAAGATTACTGTTTTCCTGAATGGCAACTGAACAAAGATGTTAATCCTATTCTTTTCTTGCCGTTTGAAAAACGGCTCTTTGTTTGTATTAGTCTTTAGAGTAGATTTGTGCATTAAAACCTTAATTTGGTAAGACTATATAATTTATAACAATTTAATACACAAAATTCTTGACGAGAATAATGGAAAAATAGTTAAAGCCTGAAATACTTGATTTGGATCCTTAAAACTCCACAGTGGATAAACAATGGCTAAATTGGAAAAGCACTTTTAATAATTTTTAGGGCATATAAAAGATGTTTCCGATAGCGGTAAGATGCAATTACTTACAAATTATGTCTCTCTGAACATATTTCTATACATAGCATACTGTAAAGACTTTTAAGAAGCAATTAATAGCCTAAATATATTATACGTTAAGCCTAGAAATGTTATCTAAGCAAGACATTGCTTGGCGACAAGACGACATTGGCTGGAGAATCAGTTGATCAATACTTATCGGCCCTAAAACTGCAATTTTGAGCCTGTATCTGCTGATCAAGATAAAAACATATATAGGAGTAGTCAGGATTGGACTTGATCAATTTAACCTCTTGCACAAGTGGGTCAAACTTACTCGTTCAAAGACTATTTTTCATTAGAATTGGAAGTCAACCAAGAGGGCATTGACCTACCATTTTCTGCTTTAACTCTCTATATATATGACTATATAATTTATAACACATAGGTAGAAACAGAAGCTGAAAAAATTTAAAGATGTGGAAATTAAAGTCATAATTTAATAAATATTTACGTTCGATATTACATGAAACGGATGACAATGTATTTGAGAAAATGCTTCTTAACTCAACAGCTATGTGGTCAAATGATCCACAAACAGCAGAATTTGCCAAGTATTTTGAGAAATATTATAGCGTGAAGCAGCTTGACAAATCAACCCACGCCATTCTTCGAAATAAAATTATGGACAGATTTATCATGCGACACAAAGGAAAACGGATTGTAAAACTTCAAGATATTGGAAGGCGACACAAAATGAGAAAATAAATGAAAAATATGTGCTTGTGAAAGTTGGTTGGTGTGTGTGTGTGAGTTCAGTAATTGTAACTTGATCGCCTTCTGGCGATGGATCCTCTTCATCAAGAACTGTTTTCACTACATCAACATGTGGCAACCCAAGTTTCGTTTTTTGATGGAACAGAAGACAACCAGTATTCTAGATGTATTTACACAAAATAAAACGCTTTCCACATGCAGTCCACTTTTCTTCTGAGTTATGAATCTTACCTCCACACATTTTGGTCCTAACCTAACCAAAGGAATCAATTTGAACTAGAGTTGTAGAATTAGAAGTCAATTTGCAAATTCTTTCATTACTTACGTCCACTCTTTTTCTGAGTTATAAATCTTAACTCCACACGGTTTGATTGAGTTAAGGCACAAGAGCCTTAACAGGCTATACTGTGCGTTGAAAATATATTCAACAAACAGTACACAGTTTTATGAAATAGAGGAAAATTCAACAGAGTACACATGTTCCTTAACTTGTGAATATTTTAAAACTTGCATCAATCGATATACATGCTTGCACATTGATTCTTCCATCAAATAGAATATGTGCAAGCACATATTCTATACACAATACATTTTCTGCATCAAGTATAATTTCAAGAGAATGGAAGAGATACTTCAAGCACGCACCTCAGATATAGTGGAGGAAAATCTGGTTATAGATGACGGAAAGCTGCAAGAAATATGCAAAAGTGACTTTTTGCTTCAAGAGGTACAGTCAAGCGAAGTTGATCTAGTCCTAAAACCAAACAGAGATTGATCAAAGAATTCACAGAGTACATAAATTCTAAGAACACTTTCAAGGAACTCGAAGATGTGTATCCTTGCCTCGATTAAAAATGTACTGGCAAACTCAGTACAAATATGCTCCAGTAGCTGATTTGCTTTCACGAGAAAGATTTTTGTCCATGAGAAACTCTTTCCATGTCGTTGACGTGAATAATCCTCCTGCTACCGCAACTGAAAACAAGTTATGGAAGGTTCAACCTGTTTTCCGTTCGGAAAGTTTGTTTGAATTTACCTCCGGATCATGGAACATATTCCATAGATGAGCAAATGATTCCTTTCACTGGTCGTTGCACTATGAAGCAATACGTAAAAATAAGCCTAGATGTGTAGGGTTGAAAAATTTTGTTCTGTGCACTTCTGCAGGTCTAGTTCTAGATTTTGAAATATATCAAGGAAATTCAACTAATTTAGGCAATACAGAACTTGAACCATCAGTAATATTAAGGTTGGTTATAAAACTTTAACCCAAAATAATTTTGTATGTTTTAATAAATATTTCCTAAGGATACCTCTGTTAGAGAAATTGAATGAAATTTCTATATATGGTACTGGCACTATATTATCTAATCGTGTCAGTGACATAAAACTGGCCAGTATGGACAAAGAAGAGCGAGGAAAAGTATAGAACACGTATCACAAAACAAAAAAAATTGTAATCGTAGAATGGAAAGACAATAAAAAGGTGATTATGGCTTCAAACTGCTCTGGAATCTGCCAAAAGAAAAAGTTCAACAATGGTCTAAGAGGGACTGTCAATATATCGAAGTGTAATGTCCTCCTGTTGTTAAAAAATACAATCGAAGTATGGGAGGGGTAGTTATTTGTGATGAGTAAATGGAATGTTACAGAACTTGGTTTAAAACAAGAAAATGACATGGAAAGTCATTTTATATTTCATTGACTTGGCCTTGGTAAATTCCTTGTTTCAGTACACCAGGGATGTAGTGGCAAATAATATTGCTACCAAAAATCGAAAGGATTTGCTGGCATTAGAATTAGAAATAGCTGATGCCCTTGTCTCAACAACATCAAGCAACATAAAGGTTTTGAGTGAGGACCAATCCGAGAAAAAAACAACCTCCCTCCGATCAAAAGCTCAAAGTATTATAATCCTCCTGTCAAAATTCCTTGCAAAAACAAGCAATTCAATGGATATGATCACTATCCGTGATGATATCACACTGCAACATAAGTGCCAAAATAATAACTGCACAAGCAGTTTAAAAACGTGTCGCGAAAAATGCAATGTTTACTTGTGTTTATCTAAAAGTAAAACATGTTTCAAAGATTTTCACTGTAAATAGGTCACATTGTAAATAAAAGATTAACAAATGTTTGAATTATTAAGTAGCTACTATTTCATTTACAAATAAAATATTCACAGAAAAAGCCAAATCAACACATTCACGCGGGTGCCTCTTCAAGCATCTTTTACTCAAAGAAAGCCTAACCAGCACGATCGTGCGGGTGCCCCCCAACACTTCTGGGGGGTACTAGATTTTTTACTTTATTTTTCCCAGATTCATTGGGACCTGTAACTGGTTATAAATCAAAATGCAGCACAATTTTAGCAAGAACATATTTCAGGTCTCAAAGGGATAATATAACAAGAGTTTCAGACACTTCGGACATCATGGTAAAAATTTTTTGGGGATGGACTCAATTTTGGTGCCCACTGATTATGGCAACTTAACAAAAGAAAATGCATGCAAAATGTTTGATTTGCCAAGTGAAGCAGCTCTACAGGAATTGAGGGAGCTGAAAAGTATCATATAGGGCCATTTTGAAAAAAACACATGTCCTTCATTTGAGGCAAATGCTGTAGAGTCAGGACTTTTCTCCTCCACGCCCCACCTCTTAGCATAGAGCCTTAGGTTCCATCATCCGGGGGTCCGCGGAGCTTGCCTCCGCATGACAGGGCGCGTGTAGAGTCGGGACTGGACTGACGCTCCCTCAGTCCATGCCCCTGCATGGAGTGAAAAATATTACGGGATGCAAAATTAGAATATATGCTCCTTTTTTCGACTGTGATATAGTACACATAGAAGAAAAGGAGTGAGCACGAACACTAAGATAAGCCAATATTCGACGCAAAGGAAAAGTTTGAATTTCAATTTTATTATCATGTGATAGACACTGCAATCAATTCCTCGGAACAAAGATTTACACAATTACAACACTACAACAGTTACTTTTTGTTTATCTACAATCTACAACAGTTAAAAAATGTTAGTCAGTCCACAGCTATGCCGTACTGTAAAGATCTTGAGGAGAAAATAAAGGATGGTGAATCATCTGATATAAACAGTGCTGAAATATCAGTAGTATGTTCTCTAATCCAAAAAAATCTATTACTGTTAGATACTTTGAATTTCATTACAAGAATAAATTTTGCTCCAAATTTGAGCATTGCTCTAAGAATTCTATTAACTGTGCCAATCAGTGTTGCAACTGGAGAACATAGTTTTTCCAAGCTTAAAATAATAAAGATGCTATGTAATTTACCCCTGAAGTATGACAATGTCGTCGTTCAACTTTATCATCTTAGAGATGACAATTTGCAGAATTAATGAAAGTTCTTACCGTAAGCAATGACAGAATCGTGAAACTCTTTCTGAAAAAGGATGAAAACAAAGATGTTCCGTACCCCAACGATGAAGGTAACATTACATTTTTATCAAATTTTGAGGTTTTCAATTCATCCACAGAGACAATTTTACAGTATAGAAGCAGATTTGAACATTATTTACAAATCAAGAATGTTTTCAATGATAAAGCTTTGTGCGTGAAAATATTCAATTGCATTGGATTTGAACATTATAATTTATTATGCTCTTTAATAGCTCCTAAATTACCTAACGAACTGACATATGAGGAGATATTAAATATCTTTGAAGAACATTTATGCAGGCCCGTCATTTAGGGGGGGCAGGGGGGGTCAACTGCCCCCCTGACTTTGAGAAATCAATGTATTTATGTATAAGTGGGCGTGGTTTTTGTTGTTTTCTGGTGAAATTGTATTGTGTTTTTACCCTTTGCCCCCCCCCCCCCCAGAAAAACTTGAAATGACGTCCCTGCTAAAAACCCTCCCCTTAAATACGGCCCTGAACCAAAGGTACCGACAGCTTTGAGCCTGCGCCCAATAGATAGATTTTCAAGATACAAATAATCATTAGCATCCTTGTTGTATGATTATGCTGCATGCAGAAGATCCTTTGAGTTGATTTTGACTAGTCCCAGCACATTCCATAGCAAAATAATGATAGCATCATTCGTTATGCGTCGCTCTGAAGATAATTATTTCAATTATGTGCCAAATTTTCCCTAAAATGTAAAAAAAAATAATTTATTTTCTTTAAAAAATAAGTATTTTTCTTCACTTTCCCTCTTTAATCCGTCACCTTTATTGCTCGCAGAAGGCATTTTTTCCGCATGAACTAGGGTTCAGAGAAGAACAATTATCTATTATGCATCCTTTTAAAGGTAACAGTTTGTAATTAGGTATGCTACAATTTTTGTTTTCTCTTTATCATTGTAGTTACGTTACAGTAATTGCCAAACAGTTGTAATATGTCTCTTTTCAATAGAAACATTCTTATTCATTCTCTATGTTGAATAGGCTTTTTTACTTATGGGTCATTCCATGTCAAGTGATCCAACGTTTTTTACCTTAAATTTTTGTATTTCTTTCAAATTTGGCTCATCAATTGTACCCTTTGAGGTAATCAAAAGTATAAATTTTTGGATTTTTATTTCTATTATTTTTTGATTTATGAGACTTTGAACTTTGGAAAAACCCACGTTTTTCCATGGATAAGGGAACATAAAAGGGACCATAACTCGGCACCAAATATAGATAGAACGATTTGGTAAATGGCATTTTAAAGTACGTTAGTTGCCGCTTAATCTGATATGCAACATGACTAATTTGATAAAAAATTTCTTTTTCAAAAAATGGAATTTAAATTTCAAATTTAAATTTCTCAAAAAACATATAATGAATTTTTTTCAAAAAATTCTCAAAAATTTTTGTGTATTTTATCTATGTGTGTACAAATTTTTAGATTGGGATCTCAATGGGATCATATTTTTTTGAATTTTTGAATAAAACTGTATAGGAAAAAAATGATATTTTTTAGATTCTATTTATTTAAATATTAAGTTATCTTGCTTGTGATGGTCTAAAAAGTAGTAAACAAACATGAATATGTTTAAAGTGAGCTGGCATGAGCTTATAGATTTGTCAGGTTCACCCCCTCCCCCCTTCATCCCCCGCACAACCACTCTTTTTTAATTCAAAACTGTTCAAAATGTTAAAAAAAAAACTCTTTGATACAAGATGAATAGTAAACTTATTTAAAGTTGGTAAATGGGTTTCCTTATAACTAGACGAAGTATCACCCTCCTCCACCCAAATATACCATTAACGCTGTACTATTATGACGTCTAACCTGGGGATTGAATTGACTATTATTTTTACTCTAGGTAAGTGAGCTAGCATTAACTTGTAGATTGGTCAGCTCCCCCTCCCTTCCTTCCTGATCCAACCATTTTTCCCCCAAACTGTTTAAAATGCTAAAAAAAAAGCTTCTTTGATACAAAATGAACAGTAAACTTATTTAAAGTTGGTAAATGGGCTTCCTTATAACAAGGCAAAGTACAACCCTTCCCCCACCCAAATATATCATTAATGCTATACTAATATGACGTCTCACCTGGGGATTGATTTGAGGATTATTTTCCCCCTAGGTATATATTGTTTTTCAGACGAAGTGTATATTTTTCAATCCGACCTTCACAAAGTGTACTTCCATTCAATATCTGAATTTAAACTTATGATTCATTTCATCCCCTCCCCCAGCACCAATCTTTAATTTTGAAGAGAGGAAATAAATGGGTCGCCCCAAGATCATAGCAAACAGCAAAATAGCACTGTTTCTCCTTGTTCTCATAATGTTTTCCCATTATTTTCACACAAAACTGAAAAGAAATCAAAGTGTCACGTTATATGTCAGTCCCCATCACTGCCTTTCTTTTTTCTTATTGGACAAAGCTCATGAGCTAATAGGAAAGTAGCAAACAGAACAAACTGAAACACTACCAGACATCAGTAGAGACTAAGGCTTTGAAATGGGGTTAGGCGGGATGATAAAAAAAATAAAAGTTTGGAGCGGGAAGGTAGGGTAAGGGGGGTGGGAACAATCTGTAAAGAAGTTAAACAACATGAGAGGGTTATGATCAAAGAAGCAGTGTTTGATTAATATATGTATATGGGTGATTCTACAAAAATGGGCAAATTTGTGTTCCACACTGATTGCTCTTTTTGTTTTTAATTTAATAAAAAACTATTTTGGGAATATTTTTATGCGTCTTTTGTTCTATAATTTCCGTTATCAACAATATCAGTATTTAATTATTATTCATTTAAAAAATGGATATTAGATTGAAATGTCATCCACATGCCCTGTCCCATAGGTGCCATTTTCACAATCAATGGAATATAGATTAAAAAAAAATAATTAATTTTTTTCTCAAGAGTTTTTTATTTATAAATATGAATGTGTGCAAGATGTAAATCACAAAAAAAGCAAAATAATATGAAAATAATATCTCTAAAAGTTAATCTAAACTTTGTCCCAGCGATTATCAGTCATCCACATGTCTAAAAAGTATAGATATTTTTCTCTGAAATGTTATATTTCAAAATCTGGCAACACATCTTAAAACAAAGCATGGAACTTTGTTATTCCTGGATGAGGATTAATTTTGCTGTTCTGCAATTACTTTTTGATAAAAAGCAAGCTAAACTCAACTTTCAAGGCAAGTGTTTTTTATCTTTGTCATTAACATGCCCCACAGAATGCATGTAAAATGTACATGTAAATAAATTTTGACAATGAATAATCCTAAGGCTTACATTTGTGAGTTCTAATTCGAAGTGAAGCCGAAAAATATTCAGATATGACTTTTTGAGAACACAATTACTTGTGTTTTGTCATTCACATGCCCTTTTTCTATTGTCATTCACTTGCCCCAATATAAGGCATGTGGATGAATCAAAAGCCAAACTATGACAGTACAAGGTTTAAAAATTATGTCTAAAAGTTTACTGGTTAAAAAATTTCATTAATATACCTATTGTATTTGTGTTATTCACATACTTACTGTGTTATATTCACATACCCATTGTGTCATCCACATGTCCTTTTTATCATTCACATATGCCTTCAAAAAATAAACATGCAAAAATACAATAAAATACAAACATTTAAGCTCTGCTGATATTCTATTTTAATTATGTAACTTATCAAGTGCTTTGCTGATTTTTTTCAGATTTTTAATTTTAAATTAATTTTTTGAATTCTACATGTTAGAAATATTCCCGTATTTGTAGAATCACCCATATAGATATGTCTTGCTGCATTACTTTCCTTTACAACAAAATGAAAAATAACACAAACAATTAAAAAAATTAAATAACAGCTGCACACTAGATAATGTGGAAAGATAGTTATGGGGACATAGACATATGATCTGATATTTTGATTTATTTTCAGTTTTGTGCGTAAAAAATAGAAAAACGATGAGAACAAGGAGAAACAGTGCTATTTTGCTGTTTGCTATGATCTTGGGGCGACCCATTTATTTCCTCCCTTCAAAATTGAAGATTGGTGCTGGGGTAGAAGATGAAATGAATCATAAAGTTAAATTTCAGATACTGAATGGAAGTACACTTTAAAGTTCGGATCGAAAAAGAAACACTTCGTCTAAAAAACAATATATATACCTAGGATGAAAATAATCCTCAACTAAATCCCCAGGTTGGACGTCATATTAGTATAGTGTGAATGGTATATTTGAGTGGGGAGGGGGATAGTCTAGTTATAAGGAAACCCATTTACCCACTTTAAATAAGTTTACTATTCATTTTGTATCAAAGAGTTTTTGTTTTTTTTAAACATTTTGAACAGCTTTGAATAAAAAAAGAGGTTGTGCGGGGAAGGAAGGGAGGAGGGGTGAACCTGACAAATCTATAAGCTCATGCCAGCTCACTTTAAACATATTCATGTTTGTTTACTACTTTTTAGACCATCACAAGCAAGAGAACTTAATATTTAAATAAATAGAATCTAAAAAATATCCTTTTTTTCCTATACAGTTTTATTCAAAAATTCAAAAAAATATGATCCCATTGAGATCCCAATCTAAAAATTTGTACAAACATAGATAAAATACACAAGAATTTTTGAGAATTTTTTGAAAAAAATTCATTATATGTTTTTTCAGAAATTTAAATTTGAAATTTAAATTTCATTTTTTGAAAAAGAAATTTTTTATCAAATTAGTCATGTTGCATATCAGATTAAGCGGCAACTAACGTACTTTAAAATGCCATTTACCAAATTGTTCTATCTATATTTGGTGCCGAGTTATGGTCCTTTTCAAATAAGAAGAAATGATTTATTTTGAAGAAATTTCATCAAACATAGTTATAACAATTACAGATACATAATCACTATCAAAAAAAGTGATTCTTATTCTCAATGAAGAGTCTAAATTTTGAAAAATAAGGGTGGACCTATCATTTCGAGACGCACTGTATTTATATATAAGTGGGCGTGGGTTTTTATGTTTTCCGATGAAATTGCATTGTTTTTGGACCCTTTGCCCCCCCCCCCCCCCGGAAAAACTTGAAATGACGTCCCTGCATTTATGTCCAAAACCGAACATTATTATCGAACAACACAGAATTCTGTGCCCAAAACGAAAATGAAACTGTATCTGATTATGTAGCGGCACTTCGAAAATTTATTTCGAAATGTGAATTTAATTGTAATTGTAAAATGTCAGTTGCTAATTTGTTTTTACATGCACAATTTATTAGAGGGTTAAGAGATGATACAATTCGAGAAAAACTGCTCTGATGATTCCATATTTAACCTTCGATGTAGCTGTAGAACAAGCGTTGGCTTTAGAAGCTTTGAAGATAGACAACAGATAATAATCAAAACACAATTCAAACACAAATTCAGAGGAAGTGAATAAAATTTCGAGATCACGAAGTATGGTAAAATTGAATCGCTCAAATGCTAACAAAGAAGTTATTCTGAAAATCAAAACAATCAAATTCTCGTAGTAGATATTCTTCAACATTAAATTTTTGAGAACTGGGAATACATGTCTACGATGCGGACGCACAAATCCACTTTCCCGTGAATGCAGTGCATATATTTCAGAATTATTTTGTAAACTTTGTTTCAAAAGTTTGTTAATCGACATTACTGAAAATCAAAAAAGCAAATGAAGTTCAATCTGTTGACAACGATGAATATGTTACAGATGTAGCTACAGTAAGCAGGTTTTCGAGCAATGCACCAATTGTTGATGCTTTCAAATCTAACTTATCGCCAGATTCAGAAAATTTTTGGGTTGATAGTCAGATAGAAAGTAAAATGCAAAAATTTGAAGTCGACTCAGGTGCAGGACTTAAACTTTTGACTAAACAAGCTTTCAATTTATTGAATTTAACAATCAAATTGCAACCTACAGATGTCAAATTTCGATATTACACTCATGGTATTTTTGAGCCATTAGGACTTGTGAAAGTAAGTGTAAAATAAAAATATCAAAAGCACAGAAATCTTGTATACAGTTCCAGACATGTTTACACCAGTGTTAGGTCCAAAAAAGGTCCAAATGAAACTTCCATATTCTCACAAACTGCATTTGTTTTTGACAGGAATGGAAGAAAAGTGTTTTTCTTGCGGTGAAAAAAGGACATTATTCTAGAAACTGTCCAAAGAAAAAAAATTCTAATTTTAAAAATTCAAAGCGTGAGTAACGTCAAGGCCATCATGAAACGTACACAGAAAAAAAGTGGAAAATGAAGAAAGCCCCTAATTCCAATTCCTGAAGGACTGAGATGCAAGTTTTTTTTTTTTTTTGCTGGAGCTTTATCTGCAGGCATAAGAGCTGTAGAAATCGCACATCGACACA
The DNA here is from genome assembly GCA_038373865.1 of Uloborus plumipes. NCBI lineage: Eukaryota > Metazoa > Arthropoda > Arachnida > Araneae > Uloboridae > Uloborus > Uloborus plumipes. Next base: position 59,231 of record JAXGGA010005064.1, read on the forward strand.
GCAGCTACATTTCTGTGATAATTTAGTACTGTTTCAGATCTCTAGAAGTTTACCTAATTCAAAAGCTGTAATCATGAAGGCACAACGAAAATTTGGGGTTCCGGAGAGATTTCTTCAGAAATAGAGCAGAAAACAGGTAATAAAACTTTTTTTCTGATATGTTTCATGTATCTCTGTTATCTAACTATTGCAATTCTTATTCAAATATTCAGTGGAAATTTACAGACAAGAATTATAAACAGAACAAATTTTAAAATGTATAACAAAACAGAACAACTTGATATATTCTGGTACAACTTGCTCTCTAATCAAGTGTGATGATGCAATAGCCCTAAATGAAGGTTATTGATGATTATTGTCCCATGGCAACAGCAATGTTGAGAGAGGATAATAAATGTAGCTTGTGTGACAATATAAGAGAAGAAACAGTGGTTACAAGAAGAGTTATTTATGATAGTATTCAAGCAATCGGAGGATTGCAGAATTTTCAAATTTCAAGAGAGACGCTGCCGAGTAAGAAACTAAAGATCGAAGTTTGAAGAAGCAAAAGAAAACAGACACAGGTTGGTTGGTTTGATTGGATTTATTGGCACAAGAGCCCTATAGGCTATACTGCGCCAAACAATATTTTTGTTTAAAATAGAGAGATGCTGAAATTAAATTATTAAAATACAATGGACATAAACTTCTAAAATTTTGTAAGCATTTCAAAGAGAGACATTTACAAAGTTTAAAATTCTGAACAAGTCAAAAAAAACCTCTACCAATTCCGATTAAAACGAGTAATAGAATGAACAAAACAAGGATGACACACAAAAACAAGGGCGAGGAAACAAAAAACACTAAATCATACACAAAAAGCCAATCTACCTAAAGAAACGGGAACAAATTAGGGTGGAGTACGTCCCCCAAGAGATCCGTCAAAGTTGGGTAAAAAAAGTTAAAAAATTTTGAAAGAGCTTGGTTAAAATTGTGGCAGTTACACAAAATATGCAACTCTGAGTAACGTAGATCCGTCAAAGTTGGATAAAAACAGTTAAAAAACTATGAAATCAAAAGTAAAATAAATTCCACACCTACATCTTCATATATTTTTGATTTTGAGAATCTGTTTTGTAATATTCCTTTAGAAGACTTATATGTTACTCTCATGAAATTTTATGATTCTTAAAAAACTATGAAATCAAAAGTAAAATAAATTCCACACCTACATCTTTATATATTTTTGATTTTGAGAATCTGTTTTGTAATATTCCACTAGAAGACTTATATGTTACTCTCATGAAAATTTATGATTCTTTTTGTGTCGGAGTGGAACTTGGTATCGATAGAAGTTTTTTCGACAGTCTTTGCCACTTTTGCATTTTTAATAACTTCGTCCCTTTCAATAATTTTACTTTTAAACAAATACATGGAATTGGCAGGGGTACAAATTACTCCAGCACAGCTGCTAACTTATGCCTCTTTTACTATGAATTCAACTACACTGTCAAATATAATAAAAGGATCAGCATTTTCAGATATATCGACGATATTCTTGTTTTTAATAAAAATATGGAAGAGGAATTAAAGCTGATTTATCCACAAACACTACAATTAAATAAGGCCAATGAGGAAATTAATTCTGCTAACTTTTTGGATATTTATTTTAAAATTAGAGATTCTCAACTTTCGACAGATCTGTACGATAAAAAAGAACACTTCAACTTTCATGCAAAAAGCATGCCTCATTGGTTTAGCAATCTGCATAAAAAAAAATTCATTAATATCATCATCGGCCAACTCTGCAGATTTTTCAAGATCTGTAATGATAAGAAACATTTCAACAAACAGGTTAATAAATTCATTGCTGGTTTATATTACCAAAACAATTATCGTGCTGAGTTTATTTTTTACTACCTTAATTTGTTTAATAATTCTTTTCGGCAGAATCAATAATTTTTTCACCCAAACAACTACTTAATGGCAACGGTTTCCTTTTAACTGTGATGATGGGTAGTACTTTGCGGGAGGTGCTACGTGGATGTGAGCTCTGGCGAGCCGCATCGACTAGGACTGAAATCGGAATGAGAAAGGATATCGGCTGATGAATTTGTTGCTTCTTTTTTATAGCTGGATGAGTAATCTGTTTTTCTTTTATTTGCAGGACAGAGCAGGGGGGGAAGGGTTGTATTCATGAGTTGGCAGTAGTGTTGTCATTTTATCGTCCTTTTGGACTTCAAACTAAACATCTTAATTTCATTATGCTAACTCGTATGCAGCTGACCTCTTCAGAAACTTGCAAATTATTACTTTTGTTGGCGCCTGCGCGCGTCAGAAAGAAAAAGCGTTATTGAGCATGCGCAAAAAGGAGAGAAAAATTTGACACAGAGCGACCACAGCCAAGAGTGGCGGGTCGAAATAAATGAGAGTTAAAAGTTATGTTTAAATGTTTTAATTGAGTCGAGTCTATTTAAATTTTAAGTGAGTTATAACAGTGTTTGTTTAATGGTCCGTCGTCCACTCACCGGAGATCTATGGATTATACAGAAGGATCATTCTTCAGATTTAAGCTGAGAACAAGACGAATTTCGGTTTCGCCTAATGACGCCGTACATTTTCTAGAGGACTGCTCATATTTCCTTCATAATGTTTAAAGGTGCTAAAAAAGAAGATTTGAGGCAAATTGCCTTTGAATTAGGAGAAACTGTGACTGATAATATGACTGCTGTTAAATCAACTAATGTAAATAAAAGTAATGAAACATTCGTTAATGAATTTCAGCTATTGGGCTCTTTTAGGGTTCTGACGGGGATAGTACAATAGACCTGTGGTCGCAGTGCTTGCGCTGCCTTTTCACTTCATTCATTCGTTAATGAACCAGAACTCGTTAAAGATATTGCGAATACAATAATCAGTGAAAGAAAGTTCGAAAGGGAATCAGAACTTGAGTTAGAAATAATAAAATTTGAGAGAACTAAAGCAGAGTTGGAGCTTGCTCGAAGTCGAGCGGAATCTAAAATTGAAATTGAGAACAGACCTGAGAAAACAGAATCACTTAATTCTTTAATTAAAAGTGTCTGTACACTAGCTGTAAAGGTTCCTAGCAAACCAGAAGGGTGGAGTTATTTTTTTCGTCATTAGAAAGAGCATTTGTTACAAAGAGCGTACCAGATAAATTCGGTACCTTAATATTACGGTACCTTAATAAATGAAATAAATAGAAATGAAAATTTCTGCAACAATGAGATTTTCATCCAAAAAAACAATAATTTTCTGAAGTCTGTTGAATTTCAATGAAATTCCTTCCTCCTTTTACTTAAATTATTTTTTGAAAGTTTATTTGTTTGTTGCATTGATTTTTTTTGGCGCAAGAGCCTTAATAGGCTATACTGCGCCAAACGATTGTTTAATGTAAAAACTAAGAATGTCAGGATTAGAATTATCTAAAATATAGTGAACATAAAACTTCATAATTCTAAAAACATTTCAAAACTGGACACATACAAATTTAAAAATTTCAATTGATAGGATGAAAGAAAGCAAGAACTGTCAAGTGATTTTGACCACAATCAAAATCGCATAATAAATAATAATCACCTGTAAAACTTTTTAATATTTAAAAAACCATTTTCAAAACTGACATAAAATTGAGTAAAACCCAAAACACATTACAAAACGAAGACGAAACAAACAAAATGACAGAGATAAAAACACTAAATAAGAGACAGGAAACCAATCTCGTGAAGAAATGGGAACAAATTAGGGTGTAGTGTGTCCCCTAGCAACTCCGTCAAAGATGGATAAAATTTATTAAAATATTTAAAACGAATTTGATTAAAATTTGGGCAGTTGCTTAGAATATGCAACACTGTCTGATTAAGTTTGCATGAATTACAGGTTGGAGCTGGTTCGTTGCATAAAAGATATTTGTGGGTGAACCTGGTGTGACCAATGCGAAGTCGAGCTATTAAAACTTGTTCTCTCCTGTTGTTCTTCTGTGTTTTAAAACCTTTTATCGAGGGCTGGATGGAGTATAGTTTATTTTGTCTTTCTCTACTCCAATCCTGCTGCCAGTGGGTGGTCAGGTAGTCATCTATAGCTTTTTTTATATCCTCGAAAGGAACACTGTCCTCAACCTGGATGCTTGCTGCTTTGGCTGCAGCATCAGCTGCCTCATTTCCTGCAATCCCAGCATGACCAGGGATCCAACAAAAGAGAACTGTGAAATTATTTTGAATGAGGTGTTTGTATAAATGGCAAAATTTAATGATCATAGGATGGCTATTGTTATTGCAATGAGTGATGGCTTCCACTGAGCTCTTCGGGTCAGTGTATATCACCCATTTCTTGTGGGATGATTTGGCTATTGTTTGAAGGGATGTAATTATAGCTTGTATTTCTGAAGTAAATACTGAGCAAGATGAGTTTAATTTTTCTGCGTGCATTTGACCATCTATTATAGTTGCAAAGCCGACGTGGTCATTTGACTTTGAACCGTCTGTAAAAATCTCTTTATATTCAGAATAATTGCTTCTAATATCCTGCAAGATTTGTTGATAGGTTATATTGGCAGTAGTATCTTTCGGGTATTGATAGAGGTCTTTGATTGTCGGAATATTTACTTCACACCAAGGTTCAATCGGTTGTATTATGTTGCGAGTATCAAAATCTGATAGCTGTAGGTCAGATAGCACTTGTCGCATTCGGATCCCAAATGTTGGAATCACCGAAGGACGGTGCAGAAATAGGGAGACATTAGATGGGTTAAAAATGTAAAGATGCAACGGATGATTTGTACAAGGTTTTATTTTGAAATAAAAATTTAAGGAGAGTTTAAGACGTCTATTGTTAAGAGAAGGTTCATGTGTCAGAATATGTAGACTGCTGATAGGCGAGGTTCTGAAGGCCCCTGTGCAGATGCGCAATGCCTGATTATGTATCGGATCCAGGATCTTGAGATAACTTTTTGCAGCGGAGCCATAGACTTGACATCCGTAATCAATTTTGGAGCGTATCAGAGCCCTGTAGATTCTTAAGAGTGACTCTGTATCAGCACCCCAAGAAGTGTTTGCCAGGACTTTAAGAATATTTAATTTCAATAAACATTTTTTTCGTAACTCTTGAATGTGCGGCAAAAATTTAAGTTTGTTGTCAAGTGTAAGACCAAGAAATTTTCCTTGATTTTTTACTGATATTGGTTGGCTGTTAAGAACTAGGTTCGGGTCAGGATGTAATCCTCTTTTACGGCAGAAATGTATGCAGAAAGTTTTTTGCGGGGAGAAAGAAAAGCCATTCTCCTCCGCCCATTGTGAGACTTTATTAATAGCCATTTGAAGCTGTCTTTCAATGATACTCATGTTCGTCGATGAGAAAGAGATTTGAAAATCATCCACGAACATAGTACCTTTGACAGCGGGGGGCAATTGTTCGATTAAGCTATTGACAGCAATTACAAAAAGAGTTACGCTCAGCACACTTCCCTGGGGTACACCTTCTTCTTGGATGAAGGTATCAGACAGAATAGACTTGACGCGTACACGAAAAGTTCGGTATTTGAGAAAATTGGAGATAAAGATGGGTAGGTTACCTCGCAACCCATACTCGTGAAGAGTTTTGAGGATCCCATATCTCCAAGTACGGTCATATGCCTTTTCAATGTCAAAGAATACGCTCACAAGATGTTTACGTTTAAGAAATGCCTCTCTGATTGATGTTTCAAGAAGCAACAAATTGTCTATAGTGCTCCTGCCGCGCCTGAATCCACTTTGAAATGAGGACAGTAGATGATTTGACTCCAAAATAAAAATTAGTCGGGCGTTTACCATGCGCTCCATCAGTTTACATAGGCAGCTAGTAAGGGCTATAGGTCTATAGCTTTCAGGTTGATTGGGTGGTTTATTTGGTTTCAGTAATGGTATTATTGTTGCTTGAGTCCAGATTGTTGGGAAACGTTGTTCAGTCCAAATTCTATTGAAAAGTTGTAGTATATTTTCTAAAGATGCTTTACTCAAATTTTTCAGCATACTATTGTGTATTTCGTCAGGACCAGGTGAAGTATTGCGGGTTTTTTGCAAAGCAATAAGAAGTTCTTTAAAAGTAAAATCGGTATTATATGACTCTAAAATGTTTGTATTAAAATTAAGGATTTTTGTTTCCTTACGTGATTTGATAAGTAAAAACTTTAAACTATATTTGTCTGCTTTGGAGACTTCTGACAAATGTGTCCCCAAGCAGTCAGCCACCTCTTTGAGGTCAGATATTGTTTGACCATTTTTCTCAAGTATGGGAGCACAAGATGTTTGATAATTGCCAACGATTTTTTTAATTTTGCCCCAAACGGTCTTGGATGGGGTGGACGTAGTAATTGTGCTGACATATTTTTGCCACGATTCTCGCTGGCTCCTCCGTCGTATCCTCCGAGCTTCAGCACGCGCTCGCTTCAGTGCCACAAGATTTTGTGTGGTCGGATACCGACGGAATTTGCTCCAAGCTTTTCTCTGATTCTTTTGGGCTTCTCTACATTCTGAGTTCCACCAGGGTTTAGGAAATTTGATCCTACCCTTTGTGGTTCTTGAAATAGCAGAATTCGCTGCATTTAAGATAATGTCTGTTACTCGGCTTACCGCTACATCAATGTCAGTTTCGTTCACAACTTCCGATGTTATTTCTGCCAACTGGGTAAATGCTGCCCAATCAGCTCGATCAAGGCGATAACGGGCTTGCTGCTGCTCATTGTAGCCGCAGCGTCCAGTAAATGTTAACTTGATCGGGAAGTGGCCACTGGTGTAGAGACCACCTTCCACCTCGAAATCCCAGTGTGGCAGAAGCGAAGGTGAGCATATAGACAAATCGATGGCATGGTAAGTCTGCGTCGGAAGGTGGAAATACGTATTTTCACCGTTGTTAAGAATGCAAAGATCATTGTCAGTAACTATATCTTCGATCGTCAAACCTCTACTGTTGGAGTCTGGACTCCCCCAGAGAGGATTGTGGCCATTGAAATCCCCCAAGATGACAAATGGGGGAGGTAGTTGATCTATTAATGTCTGCAATTCCACGCTTCTCAAATCATAAGAAGGTGGAATATACACCGAACAGACTGTGACCAGCGAGTGAAGGTGTACTCGCGCGGCTACTGCCTGAAGAGACGTGTTGATATTGAGCTGGCTAGATGCATAATCATTAGAGATTAGCAATGCCACTCCACCACAACGACGGTCTCCTGTCAAGCAGTCCTTGCGGTACATTTCAAAACCTTTCAACCTCGGTCTATCAGTAGGTGACAAGAATGTCTCTTGCAGACAGAAAATGGCCGGTTGGTGATATTCGACAAGATCTTTGACGTCCGTGACATTATGCGAGTAACTCTGACAATTCCAAGATAGAATGCTCAGGGCCATGAGAGGAATGAAAGAGAAAAAAGGCCAAAGGAAAAAGAAGCAGCTCATTTAGCAGGGACGTCCGTCCATCCTTCATCTTCGGATGGCGGAAGTTCTTCAAACTCAATATCATTGTCTTCTTTATGAGGAGAAACTAGTTCCTCAAGAGCAGATTTAATTAGTTTTGTTTTCTTGTTAGAATACAAGAAGTCTTCCTTTTTGAAATTATAAAAGTTAGGGGGCCTCTGTTTGGCGGCTACCCCAATTTTAGCACGTGATTTTATCAATTTCTTTTTTTCTGCAGTTTTCTTTTGTTTTTGATCATTTGTGTTGTTTAAAGTAAATGTAACTGCAGTACTTGAACTAGATTTTTGTACGGTTTGCATTTCGTTTTGGTTAGATTTTTTTTGTTGAGATTTTGAACCATTGAGTTGAGTATTTGTTGATTTTGGCGAGTTGGGTAACTTAGTTCGATTATTTTGCAGTTTGAGAATGCTACCTGACTTATTACTTGGTTCTGTTTGAGCATCTGTTTGGGTGCTTGAAGTTTTAAGAACTTTTTTGATTGCGGCAGAGTAGGAAATTCCTGTTGTGGGTGTGCGGGAGTCAACAATTTTTCTAGCTTCAGGACATGAAATATTTCGTGTTGTTTTGATAACCTGTATTTCTTTTTCAAGGAGCCATTTGGAGCATTTACGCGAATAAGAAGGATGATCACTCTTGCAGTTGACACATTTAAAGTTACTCGTGCACTGTGCACTAGCATGGCCAGGTTCGGCACATCTGGCACATGTGTCTGCACCACGACACGCAATCTTAGAATGACCAAACCGCTGGCATTTAAAACACCGGAGCGGATTTGGGATAAAAGGTCTTACTGGACAGGAGAGATAGCCAGCTTTTACGCGTGCAGGGAGGACTGGTGTACTAAACGTCAGAATGACGTGTTTAGTATTAGTCAACTCGCCATCACGTTTTATGGTGATTCTTTTTACTGCAGTCACGTGCTGGTCTTCCATATTTTCTAATATTTCCTTCTCGGATGTAAAGAGAAGGTCAGGCTCCGATATTATTCCTTTCGAGAAATTGAGTGATTTGTGGGCCGTTACAGAACATAAGTATGATCCTATTTGTTTTATAGCTAATAGTGGTTGTATTTGTTTTGCACTTTTAATTTCAACAAGCAGTTCGCCATTTCTTAATTTTTTAACGGATTTAAATTCCCCTATATGATACAAAAGAGCTTTATTTATTACAAAAGGTGATACTTGTGTGAAAGTCAGGTTATCATTTCTTTTTACAATAAAGAATTTCGCTTCGTTAGAAGACAAATCATTCTGACGCTCCCCACTGGGGGGAGAAAGGTTTTTTTGTGTTGTGTCCATGAATGAACCGGAGAACTGGGGGGAAAAATGGGGTCGAGCCCCTGCGTAGCCCCCCTACACAGGGGTAAGGCTGCATACGACAGGGTTCGCCAGCTAGCCCTGAAGCCTCCCGTAAGAGATACCGCTTGGCCCCGGTACCACGCAGCCATCGGCACGGTTGACACACCTTGGCTTGGGTTATTGTTCCGAAATTTGGTAAGTGTGATGAGGGAAGGAAGGAGAAACAAATCCCTTCCCGCCGATATTCTGTTTGAGCAACTGGGGGTCACGACTCCGCCCAAGAGCTCGCCCCGAACTCACCACACCGCAAGCCCCCCCACCACGACAAGGTAAACGGACAACGGGGGGGGGTTTGAAAGTTTAACTTTGACCGTAACTCTGTTTGGACCACATATTTGCTTGATGCGCTGTTGATTATTCAGTTCACGTCTGGTACCTTTTCATGCGAGTACTAGATTTTTTTGACCTTTTTGGTGTTTGATTTTAACTGCATTCCATTTTTCTTTTGCTTGTGTTATTTTGTCGTTCATTTTATTCAAGACTCTTGGGGAAGGTGACATGTTATTGGGACCTTCCCTCATGTCAGATAGAAAGGGCCTTGCGAACCATGGATCTGGTCTTCCCCCTGATGACGTTTTTACCTTTTGTATTTTTGATCAATGGTAATAATGAAGGAAGGCCATTACAAGTTGACAAACATCTGTTTCTCACCATGCTAAACTCATACATTTACAAGCACAGCTTCTGAACAAATGACAAACAATAAATTCCAAATTTTTTGTGAAGCTAAAAGAAAGTATCATTTTTGAGAAATTATTACTTACTAGCAATTATAGATGTTGTATTGTGAATGACACCTTTTGGATCAGTGAATTCCCCATAAAGAATACGACCTTCAACATATACTCGAGCACTGAAAAAAAAAGCCAAAATAAAATTTTCATCAGTCATTTAACTAAAAGCAATATGTTTGAACGAAAGGCAAAAAAAGAAGGGATGGCTACAAAATGTTTCAAATCTTATTAAACATCTTATGTATACATATCGTGGAAAAAGCAACGAAGAACTGCAGTGAAATTATCTTTCTACTTTCCTGTAAATCAGCAGATACTTAACCATGAAACAATATTCATGTTCTGTGCGCATTTCACCAACTTTTAATGTTAAAGTGTGAATTAAATAGTATGCTTATAAATTTTCTATCTGTTTGCCAAAGATGTTTATTTCTACAAGAAGAAATATCTAAGGATTATTTATGTTATCTAGTTTGGCCAAATTATATTAAAGCTGTTTTTTTTTTTTTTTTTTTTTTGTCATGTCTATGACTTAGCCGAATTAAATAACTCCATGGATCCTTATAACTGCTTTTGCGATTTGTTGGATGTTATCGTCATGAAGGTCTACAAGTGATGGTAATACACAAATTTCTCTCGGGTTCACACTTATTGCTGGACACTCAAAGATATGACAAGGTCTAAGCTGTGTATCTGGGACTCATCATAGAAAAAGAGTGCCAGAGCCTGAAGGTTGGACTATCAAAGCTGTGTAAGTCTTATATAAAGCAGTGTTCGCGCTGAACTAATTGCTACCTGGGTCCCATGGACCCATTTATGAAAAAAAAGTGTGTTCTTTGATGAAAAAATCGAGTCCCGAAATATTTGAATAAAATAGCATTATTATTAAAATACTAATGTTGTAAATGCATTGCATCTATGTTTCCTTAGAATAAACTTTACTAATTGTGTGTATACTTTTGAATGGAAAACAAGTGAACTTGGTGAATGATTAAAGTATACTTAGAAAGGAGTTGTTCTTTTAGTTTTTGAGATCAATATTAATTCAATTCAATTAGTGACTAAAATTTGTTCAGGTAGCTCTTTGGCAAGCCAGTATACTGTCCACATTTCTTTATCAATTTGCTTTTCTATTGCCACTTCCGAACTTTTCTTGAAAAAGGATTGTTTTTTAATGATATTTACGGCAGGGATGCACACAACCTTTTTGAAACACCAGGCTACAAAAGATTGATTCTGCTGAGGGTCACTTCAGAAGGGGTGGAGGACACAGCCTATTTTGCACTCCATATTTAGATAATATGTATAAAATTGTACAATATGTTGCTTATTTTTACACTCTTCGCAAAAAATAAAGAAATAAAACTTACTAAAAAATAAATGAAATTTAAAATTAGCAGGTATAATTTAACTGTCATTATTATTTTTTTAACTAGACTCAGCTAACTAATATTAGTTTAAACATGTTTAAAATGTATCTGAAAATGCACAATAATCCATTAATTTCAAGTATTAAATTGACGAATTTTCAGCAAAATTTGATACATAAAAAAAATCAATGATGCTACAATGAGATAGTTTAGATTGCACCTTTAATTTTTTTAAACATTGGGCTTAATATTAGTCGTATTAAGACACAAAATAAAGAGGTTTTTAATTGAATTAGGTATTGGACATGTTTGAATTCATGACATCAATGTAATACAAGTTGTAAGTACTGTCAAACACAGTGGCACAAGAAGCTGTATTCAAAGAAGCAAGTTTTTCTAGCAATGAATAAAGACAATAATAAATCCATGATTTTAATCTTCTGCTATTTTTTAAGATTTAAAATCAGCATTTGATTTTTGTGTAAAGGTTAAAAAAAAAAAAACTTTGTGGCTAGAAAAGCACAATTATGTCTTCAGAATGTTTTTAATAACGTTGATTAGTTTATTGAAAACATCTGTAAACAAATCATATGGAAAGATAAAGTAAAACATGCTAAGCAAAACGAAACTAAATATTCTGTGGAGGAAAATTATACTTAAATTTCAAGCAGAAAATATGTTTCAAAAGCCTTTTTATTTCGGGCGGGGGGGGGGGGGGGGGAGATGAGACCAAGGGGGAAAATATCATTGTATTTTAGCTCTGTAAGGTTTGCACTAGAGGCTATTTAGGAAATTTTCTAAAAAATAACTAACCAGAAACAGATGCTTAAAGATTGCTGCCCAATCAGTAAAAATGTGCCAAAATTAACAAAGCCTATTTTCCACATGCTAAAGAAAAACGGACAAAAAAAGATCTAAAATATTATGAAAATTTCGTACTTGTATGATGTTTACTATTCAATACCAAGAAGAGAATGGGAGGACAATGGGACAACATGTGCAATGCCATGGCTTTTAAGAATAGGGCAGGGAAGGTTGATATCTCTAAGTCACAGCTGTGTCCGACACGGTTCTTAGAACTAGGATTGCCTGGCAACACTATAGGGGGTCATTGAGTTAGCTGATAAGGCTGGGTTTCTTTTATTCTTTCCTCTCTTTTCATGATTGTAAAAGTTCAATTACATACAGCATGAAATTAGCTCCAGTTTTCAGGAGTTTTCGGATTCACAGGTCCTAAATAACTTTTTGATCGATTTTTTTTCTACTGGCAGAAACTATTATTTTTGGGTCCCAGAGACCCGAAACTGCGTGAATGTTGCGTCCGTTCTACGATAATTTGCGTAAAAAACCCGGTATAGCGGTTAAACGCGAACCCTGTAAAGATTTCGATTCACTAATTTATTTAGACTCCCAAACAACAGTGGGAAAAGACTCAACAGCACCTGAACTATTAAAGGTTATAAGGCGTGACGGGGAGGGGGGCAACAATAAGGTCGATTGCCCATTCCTTGAGAGACTCACTACTTGTAAATTTTCAATACTAAAGTTCAAAAAAAGCATTTTTAGCTTATTTTTGGTGCTAGCAGAAGGGTCAACCCATGTCAAATCACCCAGGAAAACGGGATTTTGTAACCCATGTCCTCGGATTTTGATAAAACTTGGTGTATTTAATGTTTTTATGGTGGTAAGTAACCATATGAATTCTTTTGCCCATATGTGATCTGGTTTTTGTTTTACAGGCCGTCAAACTTTTCAAAAAATTGCATTTTCTGTCAACCGCTAAGCCTAATCTGCATGTATACGTATCTCTTCAGTAAATTGTGACGGGTACAGAAATCTTTCAATATTTCCAAAAATTCTCATATATGTTGCTGAAAGGATGAGGATTTAATAAAAAAATGCTTGAAATTTATATAATATAATTTTGTTTGAATAAAATTTGAATAAACTACGACAAGCATTTTTTTCTTGTGCAAAACATGAGTTTACTTAAGTGGCATTTCACGAAAAGGCGGAGATCCTATTCAATAATGGAAACATTCGAAATAAGCCTGAAGGTGTGTTCTATCATTGCAAAGAATAAAATTAGTGGTTTTTTTCGTTTTCTTGTTGCTGTTGCACAATATACACATTTCAGTATCAAAATTTTTGAAAAAAAGTTCTAGTCATTTGCCTAACCTAAATTTCACTGAAAAGCACACATACCTTTATTTTTAAGTGTATTTACAGCCCTATTATGCTACTTAAAAATCATCTTAATCCCTTATTAAGCAGAAAGAAAAGTGAGAAATAATTTATGACTCCCAAATTCAGTTGTTAAGTTCAGCAAAATATCAGATGTAGAAAAAAGATGTGCAAAACATGAATTCACTTTAGTAGCTTTTTATGAAGAGGCGGAGGTCATATTCAATATTAGAAGCATTCGAAATAAACCTAAAGGTGTGCTCTATCATTGCAAAGAACAGATTTAGTGGCTTTTTTCGTTTTTTTTTTTTTTTTTTTTTTTGTTGCTATTGCACAATATATACATTTCAGTACCAACATTTTTGGAATTATCGGATTGTTTGTCTTTGAAGTGTTTGTGTGATCCTGTTTTCAGCAAATTTAAGGAATATTCTGTTTGTTATTTTAACGTTCGACCTTCCTTGCATTTCCGACGTCGGACAGTACTTGATGAAGTCACGTTATCATGAAATATTCGGAATACTTATTTTGTACATATTCAGTCTCCTTTTGAAGAGAATAGTAACATCTTCCAGAATCTTATGTTACGGACCGTTTGACGTAGTTATTTCATTTAACATCTTACCATTTCTTGGTTATAGTAAAGATAATAGTCCATTCTTAGGTAAAAGATAGTCTTGCTTCAAATCCAGCATAGTTACTTACTTGAAAATTTTCAATTTTTTTCTTTTAAACTCCAATAGCAAGTGTCGAAAGCTGTATTTGCTCTTAACTGGATGCTGAAATTTCTAGTTTATTTTTATTGAATTATGTCTGTCCGGGGCTCTAGCTTTTTAATTATCTCCTATTAATATTTATCAGCGCAAACCAACCTTCCTGATAAGCGAATCCAATGAAAAACAAACAAACCAAAATAGAAAACCCACTCACATTCTTTATCCCTCTTATCACTATGACCCATATCTTGATAAAATAAGAAGATACCTGATACATGCGCAAATGCAAGGAAGGTTGAGCGTTAAAATATCAAACAGTATATTCCTTAAATTTGCTGAAAACAGGATCACACAAACACTTCAAAGACAAACAATCCGATAATATTCAGAAACTCACATTTTTAATTATTATTTTTACTTTAAAGATTGTGCTATCCTATCTCTTCTTCGCACATTCAATACAATTATAATTCATTAAAACTAAATATAATACGTTTTCATGCTACAAAAGCATGAACAATGCTTCTTTTACGCAAAGAATATTGAAAATTAAGTTAGGAAAATGACTAGAACTTTTTTCAAAAATGTTGGTACTGAAATGTGTATATTGTGCAATAGCAACAAGAAAACGAAAAAAAGCCAATAATTTTATTCTTTGCAATGATAGAACACACCTTTATATTTATTTCGAATGCTTCTATTATTGAATATGACCTCCGCCTCTTCATAAAAAGCTACTAAAGTGAATTCATGTTTTGCACATCTTTTTTCTACATCTGATATTTTGCTGAACTTAACAACTGAATTTGGGAGTCATAAATTAATTCTCACTTTTCTTTCTGCTTAATAAGGGATTAAGATGATTTTTAAGTAGCATAATAGGGCTGTAAATACACTTAAAAATAAAGGTATGTGTGCTTTTCAGTGAAATTTAGGTTAGGCAAATGACTAGAATTTTTTTTCAAAAATTTTGATACTGAAATGTGTATATTGTGCAACAGCAACAAGAAAACGAAAAAAACCACTAATTTTATTCTTTGCAATGATAGAACACACCTTCAGGCTCATTTCGAATGCTTCCATTATTGAATAGGACCTCCGCCTTTTCGTGAAATGCCACTTAAGTAAACTTATGTTTTGCACAAGAAAAAAATGCTTGTCGTAGTTTATTCAAATTTTATTCAAACAAAATTATATTATATAAATTTCAAGTATTTTTTTATTAAATCCTCATACTTTCAGCAACATATCTGAGAATTTTTGGAAATATTGAAAGATTTCTGCACCCGTCACAATTTACTGAAGAGATACGTATACATGCAGATTAGGCTTAGCGGTTGACAGAAAATGCAATTTTTTGAAAAGTTTGACGACCTGTAAAACAAAAACCAGATCACATATGGGAAAAATAATTCATATGGTTACTTACCACCATAAAAATATTAAATACACCAAATTTTATCAAAATCCGAGGACATGGGTTACATGACCGGGTGAACTGACATGGAATGACCCAGAAGAGAGGTTTAGGACTATACCGAGAATGCCAAGAATTTTAGGGAGTAGGGGGAAAATATTGTAGGATTGGGCTAACCGGTTAAACGCCACCTTGACAAGCGCTAAACAATGGGATTTTTATTTGTCCAGTATAGCACCACAAGGATTTCGTGTGCTTTTTAATTTGCATATCAGCCAAATTTTGCAAAAATCATCATATTTTACTTGTTTCTTTTAATGCAATAAGCTGGTGTTATGACTTGCATTTTTTAATATTTAAAATATTAAAAAATGCAGAAAACATAAATAACAGAAAACAAAATCCAAGCTAAAATAATTTTAGCTTGGATTTTGTTTTTTGTTATATTTATTGTGTTTTACTTAGTTTAAGAAATTTTTTTATTATAAGACATAATACACTGAAGTGACAAAAGTCATGGGATAGCAATATGCAAATTTTCAGATGACAGTAGCATCGCATAGAACAGGTATAAATGCGCAGTGCTTTTACAGAGCTTTCATTTCTGTTCAAGTTATTCATGTGAAGAGGTTTTAACGTGATGATGACCGCACGACGTGAATTAACAGACTTTGAACGCGGAATGTTAGTTGGAGCTAGACGCATGGGTCATGCCATTTCGGAAATCGTTAGAGAATTCAACATTCCCAGATCCACTGTGTCAAGAGTGTGCCGAGAGTATGAAATTTCAGGCATAACATCCCACCATGGACAGCGCAGTGGTCGACCGCCTGCACTTAAAGATCGAGACCGGCGACGTCTGCAAAGAGTCGTAAATTCTAACAGACAAGCAACACTGCGTCAAATCACCGTAGAAATCAATGTGGGACGTACAGTGGACGTGTCTGCTAGAACTGTGCGGAGAAATTTGGATTTCTTGGGCTATTCCAGCAGAAGACCGACTCGAGTGCCTTTACTGACAGAACGACATCGCTTGCAGCGACTCTCGTGGGCACGTGAGCATATCGGTTGGTCCCTAGATGAATGGAAAACCGTGGCCTGGTCCGATGAGTCACGATTTCAGCTGGTAAGAGCCGATGGTAGGGTTCGAGTGTGGCGCAGACCCCACGAAGCCATGGACCCAAACTGTCAGCAAGGCACTGTTTAAGCTGGTGGTGGCTCCGTAATGGTGTGGGCTGTTTTTTCATGGCATGGACTTGGTCCTCTAGTGCGACTGGACCGAACATTGACTGGAAATGCTTATGTGCAGCTACTTGGAGATCACTTGCAGCCATTTATGGACTTCATGTACCCAAACAACGATGGGATTTTTATGGATGACAATGCGCCATGTCACCGGGCCACAACTGTTCGCAATTGGTTTGAAGAAAATTCTGGACAATTCCAACGAATGATTTGGCCACCTAGATCGCCCGACATGAATCCCATTGAGCATTTATGGGACACCATCGAGAGGTCTGTTCGTGCCCAAAATCCTGCCCCATCAACGCTTTCACAATTATGGACGTCTATCGAGACAGCATGGCTCAATATTCCTGCAGAAGACTTCCAACGACTTGTTGAGTCCATGCCACGTCAAGTTGTTGCACTTCGCCGGGCAAAAGGAGGGCCGATACGATATTAAGAGGTATCCCATGACTTTTGTCACTTCAGTGTAATTAGTGCAAGTTATATTGATTTAAATTCAAGGTAAGTGGAACAAATTATTAAAAATGTTTTATATTATTTTAGACCCATATCTTTTTATTTTAGTGTGTGAGCTAAAATAATCTAATTTTTCGTAGTAATGGAATTGTAAATTGGTGTATTTGTATTTAAGAATTGACTTATTTAAGCTTACAGCATTAATATCAGAATGCGTCTTCAGACAATACACGTGAATGAAACATAATTTTCTTCAAACAACGTTAAGTTGTAAGAGTAATGACATTGAAAACTTTTTACAGGCATTATTATAGTTATAAAATCCAAATAATATTAATTATATAATTATTTAGAGACATAAAATCGAACAATGGTATAAATAGTGTTTTTCTTCCCTGATATTCAAAAATGAAACTGGAATGACATAAAATTTTCATTGCTCGAAAGCTCTTTTCTTGATGGAGCACGTGTACGTTGTAGTCGGAGAATTGTTAGGAGGGTTGGTTATGCGAATGTTTAGTGATGGATATAAGACAGCTTTATAAAACAGAGACCTGAATCCAGCAGCTAAGTTGTGAGTTCATAGAAAAGGCCATCAAATTGAGTGGATGCGATAGATAATGATAGCCAGACAAAAAAAATAAGATTGGATTATGAACGAAAACGGCGGCGTTTAGTTCTATAACATTGGCTGGAAGAATTTAGATGCCGATGAAAACCGTACTGAAATGTAGGCGCAATATTTGTCGAGTTTCTCGAAAATCGACGATACTACCAGCTCATATTTAAAAAATCCAGGAGTGCAAGGAGATGCTACATGCATCGCATCTTTTTCGAGCTCATAATAAAATGAAAAGCATGTTTTATGTCTTCGAGTAAAATTAGCGATCGTTGTTCCGACTGTCGCCCTAATGAGGAAATGTCTTGTTAAACTTGCAGAACAACAGCATGAAAAAATGCCAATCCTTTTCAATACAGTCTATTTTTGTGCAAAAGCAGAAATGGCATTTAAAAAATTTTTAAGACTGTGCCAGCTGCAAATAAAAACTAGCATTTCAAGTTGAAGTAACTATTTGAATAATAAAGGAGGTGCACCGTTTTGTCACCACATTGCAGAAGTCATGAGAAAAGACCCTATTCAAGATTTAGAAAGAGCAAGGTTCATTTGTATTATGGGAGATGGAAGTACAGACAGGAGCACAATCGAAAAAGATATTATTTATGAGTGGTACAATTCATCAGACAAACCACTTACTTTTTTTTGTAAATTTTGCCGAGTTGGAACACGCTGATGCTCCAGGTGTGCATGATGCTCTAATTAAATCATTAGAAAGTGTGAAGATGAATGAAGAAATTACAATTAAGACAGTTTGCATAAACTTGTGTGGTGGACCTCAAGAAATAACTTTAACGACACTAAAAAATAATAACTTTACAACTCGCGGTAAAAACAACTGCCATTGCTTGCAGGATTTCTCTCAGCATTCCGTCATCCTAATGCAAGCTCCTTGCTCGTTCAAGTGGTAGTTGCTGCGAGCTCGCTAGAAAAGCAAAGCGCTTGAACGTTTTGAAGTCTGTTCTAATGTTTTTCGTGTTTTTTCTATCTTTTACTTGTTCAGTGGAAATAAATGTTTAAAGTTTTTATAGACAGCAAGTTGTGCAATTGAAGTTCTTTCCCGGCTCACACAGGAAATCATAGTGACATGCTTCTACAAAAGTGGCAACCAGGTATGCCAGATGGTGATACGATATGCAAAGTGGCAACAGGGCCTGAAAACACGGATGGAGCTTCAGTAAATATGGGTAAATATGCTGGTGTAGCTGTTATCATGAGGGAAAAAAAAAACAATTCACACACACACACCCAACACACACATCCAATACACATCAGTAACTGATGAAATAAAATAAACGTATATATCAAAGGACTACTTGAAAACACCCTTAAAAGGGTAATCAAATTTTACAGCCATTCTCCAAAACATAGAAGAGAACTGGTTGAAATGAGCTGTTTTTTTTAAACCTTGGCTGTTCAAATGGGAAGTGTATCCCAAATAACGTGGCTGTGTAGTCAACAAAGAATACTGTAAGCTTCAAAAAACAGCTTTCATTTGATTGTCCTACATCTTGAGAGTTCTGCCACTGGAAAAAGTAATGAAAAATCGGCCAAGATTAAGGGGTAGGGTAACACGGGGGAATTATGGGTCACTCTTTTTCTGGGGTAAATAATGGTCACCAACTTTTTAGCATTAAAAAAATGTTTGACAAAGAAACTAAATTATGTATAATAACCCTGATACATTCTATGTTCTTACATCAAGCTCAAAAATAGTGTAACAAAGCATCAAGTGAGAGAAAAAAAGGTCTTTTTACAATACTGTAAAAAGATCTTCAAAAGATTTTATCTCTGAAAATCATGATTTTTTTTAAAGATCTACATCAGTAAAATATTTTGGGAAAGGAAAAAGTGGTGAGATGTTTTTTTAATAGAAAATAGTCTAAAATCTTCATACCTGCATGTATTTTTTTAACATTATTTTAAAAGTAAATATTAAAATTATACTGAATATTCCCCCAGTTTACTGGGGTAATTCTGGGTCACCGAAGTAATTCTGGGTCAGTGGTGTTTCTTGAGATTTTACAGTGTTTTGATTTTTTTTGGGGGGGGGGGGAGTAAATAATAATTTTAGTAACTGTTATGCTTAACTGTAACATTATATTATATTTTAATTGACGTAAAAATATACTTTAACAGTAAATTTGTTAGAATTCAATTGTAATCAATCCAGAAGATATCTCAATTTTGAAACTTTCAGCTTATACCACGGATCTTTTACAGCCTTTAGATAAATGTTGCTTTAAACTACTAAAGCTGCAGTGTGACAATGTCTTTCTGCAGGAGCAAAACTGAGTAAAGCAAGCGTTAGAGTTAGTGGACCAGATATGGCCTGTAGCTTTGACGGAATCTAACATTAAGGCAGGATTCAGTGCTACTGGGATCTATCCAGTCAATCGATCAAAATATCCGGAAAGTAGGCTTTGTAGCAGAATGCTTTCTTCTTACAGGCTTCAAAACTCCCCTTCAAAAAGAGTTTTAAGTTTCCAGAATGCAACATTGCATACATCATCTCCAATTGCTGAAGTCTCACACCCGTCCAGCTCACAAACCAATTCCAGCTTTGAAGAAATTTTAAGTCAACAATTTAGACACACTTCTTGAGCACCAAATTCTGAAGTTAGAAGGTGGATTAATACCGGATAACCAATGAAACTTTTTTTGGATCTTATAGTTGCAAAAGAAAAAGAAATGGGGGAGAAATCAAATGCGACGAACAAACGAAAAGCTACAAAACAGAAAATATGGAAATAAAAAAACCCCTTGCTTGCAAACGAGCAAACTCACCCCAAGATTTATACGGACAGTCTCCTAAACATGAAACGAGCAAACTTGGAATTGTTCAGCGATGAAGATCTGTGTCATGATGATAAAAATGAGATAGAAGATGCAGGAATAAAACAGTTAGAAAAAAAATCATCCTTGGAAGAAGCTAAGAAAGTGCTACAGGATATACAATCAAATCTGACATGTTTTAGAAGTGGTTCCAATTAAGTATATATTCTATGGGACAATTAGTATGAAGGGAAATAATCCTTTAATATTGATAGTTACAAAACAAATGTTATAAGAAGTTCAACACAGAATTGTGGATTTTAAGCCGAAATAAATTGTTACAGGATCGTAAAAATAAATTTATAATTTTATTTCATGTATTTTTCTGAAATATTATCCATGACATAACTTAAAAAACTGTTTGTGTGCTAAATAATGATAATTTAGAGTATTTATATACTTTTGACATGAATTACTGTTAAAAAAGGGATGACCCATATTTACCCTGTGTATGACCCACAATTGCCCGAATACAGGATAATTCTTGGTCACCCAATAATTTAAATAAAATAAATAATAGTCCAGTTTAAGAAAAACTACTCATTTGAATCAATTCTAACTTATGTTAGCTGACTTCATGCCAAATTAAATCATTTTATTTTTTTAACTCTTTAAGATTTTAAGATGTTATTGTTTTTTGACCCTGTCTGAAACAACTAAAGCTTGTTCACTTTGTTTAAGTTCTCCATTATTGGCTGGGTATTGTTGATATTTTAGTAATTGTGTCAAAGAAGTTTCCAGCTAACAATTTTATAGTTTTAGACCTAATTACAACTTTAGAGGCTGCTACAGTTTGAAGCTCTGTGACGTACTGATGGTGCTAACATGAAATCATTTGAAGACAATTTTAAAAATAATTCCTTTAAGAATATGAAACTTTAAGGGAAAGAAAACCAATCTGACCTTATTGATGCTGTTTTAGTGTGTTGACAACAGGATACAAAATCTTCAAAAATCAACCCCGATTTCACAATTTAATGTTTTTAACTTTAATTATGGATTATATTAGAAAACCCTACTAGTAGTCCAGTCAATGAGTGCTCAAAATAGGGGTGTAGAGTGCGTGGAATATGCGAAAGTTTTTGACTCCAGAATATTGTTAGGGGTAGCTAGTAAATAAACATACTGAAAGTCCCCGACCCTGGGGGGTGAGCTAAAGGTGGGAGGGAGGGGGGAAGCAAAATTTGGGTCTCTCGAAAAATCGCGGAAATGGTGGGAAAAGTGGGTTCAAAATAAAAATTCGAGCTAAATAAACTTTTTATAAGAGTGTTTCTACACATATTTGTCGAATTTTCAATAATTTTCCGGGGGTATGTTGTGAAAAAAAAATAATTTTCCGAAAAACGCGATTTTTTTTTCAAACATTTAACGCCTAGTGCCTTCCAAGGTCATTTTTCTTTATAAATGTTATTGACAAAGTTGTAGAACTTTGAATTTCCTTTAATTTGATATGCTACTTTGCCACATTTTGTTAAACTAATCGAAAGTTATAGAGTTTCAAACACGCGCCTTCATGCTAAAAATAGAGTACTTGCCATTCACAAAAATCAAACTGACGCGAAAAGGGATCGAGCGCTTCCTCTCTTTTCAATGAACTCGACAATTCTGATTGGCAATGAAGAAGTTGTAATGAATTACAACAACACAAATGTTGTCACCCTTCGGGGGGTGAGGGGGATTCTTAAAATTGTGATAGTTTGTGAAAAGGGGGAAGGAAAAAATATAGTCCACTCAATGAATACATTGTAGCGTGCTTGAAATATGATTATTTTGATAAAATTTCAATTTGATATGCTGATTTGCTACATATTATTGAACCAATCAATAGTTATAGAATTTCTAACAAGCACTCCCATGTTTAAAAAATAAAAAGCTAATAAACGAATATCGATTTTTTTAAACATACTAAATGCAGAATTTTTAACACCAGAAATTTGCTAGGTGTAGTTAGTACGTGCACATACTAAATTTCCCGCCCCTCAGGGGTGCCCAAAGAGGGGAATTATGGCGCAAGT